>JAOBYE010715569.1:0-10859 GCA_025403585.1 Parazoanthus swiftii
TGTACTTGTCTCCCCCCCCCCCCCCCCCCACATGCATCAATGTTTTTTAGGAGTTCCCCTAAGCCTTCGGTATTTTCCAAGTCTATAATGAAATGGTACCTTGAATGTTGGTACACAATTCCCACACTTATGTTTTAGTAAAAGTTAAACTTGTACTCTAAGATGTACCCAGGTTAGTTTAAATGAAAAGGAAATCCGGTTAATTTCTGTCAACAAGCTGTTGAATATTCTTCACTAGCTGGTAGCTTTTGCAGGTTACAAGTTGAAAGTTGACTTTTTGTTGTTTGAAACACATTTCTTCAAAAGCAACCCTATATCACTAATAATGTAACTCATACCACACCTGTATATAACCCCAGTCCTTAGCCATAAACTGGTCAACTCTAACCACAAATCTTACCTAAAAGGGCACTTACTAATATGAGATCAAGTGATAAGATGGACCAGGCTGTCTTTCTCTGGTTTCTGGAGTAGAGAATTTGACTGGATTATTGGGTACAACTTACAAGTTTCAACTTTTTCATTGTCCTTGTTCCATATTGGATCCCATTCTTCCACACGGAACTCCCTTTAAAATATATCAGATAACAATTTTGAAAAAGTAAAATATCTCAGCACTGCATTTTTCTAATCATTACAAGTCATGTGAGGCAAAAATGTACAATTATTTAGGATGCAGTTTTTTTGTTTAGATTTGCAGAACCCCCTTAGGTTCATTTTATATTGTCACAATCATTCCTTAATAGACAAGTTTCGATATAATAAAATTCGGCCTGAAACAAAAGACATCAATTCGAGGCTCTGGGGAACAAAATATAGAGTTTGTATGGATTATTTCCCAGAGCCTCATGTTGATGTCTTTTGTTTCGGGCTGAATTTTAATATATCGAAATTGGTCTATTTTCTTTATTGTAATGATGGCCAAAATAATGAAGTTTGTTATCTCCTTAACTGGGAAATCTGTTTTAGCATGAAATCACAAGGCAGCAAAGAAGATTCATATGATAAAGCCTAACTCATTTGATGATTGACTCTAGAAGTACTGAACAAAAGAAAGTTACACAATCATCTGAAGGGGGGGGGGGTTAGTCAGTGAGACCCCTCTCTACTTTCGTCACAATTCATCCGATTGACATGATACTTGGCACATATGATCAGCTTCTTTTGTACTTTCAGTTAAGCATAGTCACATGGTGTCAAATTGGTTTCCATGGCAACTGTGATAAGCACAATTCCAAAAATTGGCCACCATCAAGTAGAATCCATTGTAAAATTGTCTGCATTTAGTCACTCTTAAGTGAAAAATTGGAGTTTCAAAGTCACCACACAAATTGCGCGATTTATTGTGATTATGTCATCAGCTCAGAGCTGTGATGTCACCTAATTAGTGTCAAAAGATGGGTCAACAAACAAAGAACAGTTGTACCAAAGCTTTTGGTATTCGGTCAAAAAGCAAAAAGGACAAGGGGAAATTTTTCTAAAATCGGGAAATTTAGGTGAAAAACTGTGGCCTTATTGATATTTAACAAAGACCTACATGTAACAGTGCAAATCAGCGGATCCAGAAACTTCAGAAGAGGAGGACCAAACCCACAACTCTGGAAAGGGGTTGGGGAGAGGGAGCAGAAAAATATATATATCTATCTGTTCTCCAAAAGATGTTTCTCAGTGCTTTGTATATGAAATGTTTTCAAGATGCCAACAAAAGTAATGCCACAAGCCCTGTCAGCCCATTCACTAAATCCTTCCTTGCAAATGAAGTAACATATCACATAATTTTTCAAACACCAGCAGACATGTCAGTTGCCATGGTTTATGTTACGCGTATGTGTGTACATACACATGCAAGGAGCACCTGTTGCCAGTAGTTCCGTCTGGCCTTCTTAGTGGCCATGTTGCAACCTGCATAAAATTTATTACTGGATAAAGTTTGTTCAGTCATTGTCATCTGTTTACTACCGCTTTTAAGGGCAAAGTTTAATTTAAAATTGAAAAACAATGCACACAGCGGTTGCAGACATGTTTGTTAATCAAAACATTACTTGTTAGTTCATTCAACCTACTTGACTTCATCTTTACTTGCAAAGCTCACTCTTCTGCTGGAGGATTGCCTTGATTTGTTCGACCTGGTAAAGATATTACAATTTTCTAACCCTTTCAAACAGGCTATTGAAATAATAAATTCCTAAGTTTTCACTAGTTACTTGTCTCCATATGTTTCACAATAATGGGTTGAGAATTTTGTACTTCATCTAAGAGTTTGAAGTGGATTTTCAATTCATTTTCTAGAAACCAACCAATCTATTTCATTATTAGTGATAATGGATTACCCATTCAATATAAAATATATTGAATTAAATTGGTTTACACACCCATTTTAAATTGATACAAATCCATATCACACCCATTTTAAATTGATACAAACCTTGTAGTTATTCCTGTGTATGCTGTGTCACTTTCCTACAGGAAGAACCAGGAAATTGTTTTGATTCAAACTTATATTATAACTTAAATTCATATATATCTTAAGGATTTAAAATCTTAAGGTGGTTAAAACATTTTTGAGGTCCCCAACTAGTTTTGTGTAAATCCTACTGAATGCTTAACAAAAGGTGTTTTTGAGGCCCTGTCAAATTGGCAGGGAAACGAAACTTGCAGTGGGAGTACATAGACAAGCTGAAATGGTTGTTGAACTTTAGCTAATCTGGTTGAACCCATCATGATATACATAAGAAAGCCTTTCAGAGACCAAGCAAAATGGAAATCAGGTTGGAGCTGAACTCGAAAACTGTAACTGAATCCTGGTCATCTCTGACACTCATTAGAGAGCTTAAGCAACGAGGACGGGAACATCAACAAGAATGTTACAAAACAATAAACTTAATTACAGAGTAAAATAACTTCACATTGGAATGCAACCAGCTGGCCTTCTTTACATCGTCGTCTTTGGAAACAGAACGTGAAAAGTTTAGTTCTGGAGTTTTGTAGAGAACGTGAACGTTAGAGTATAAATAATTTCAATCTTCGTGCAGCTTTAAAATAAAAGCTTCTTATTTTTCATATTCACACACCTTCAGGAAAAACAAACAAGAAAGGAGCGAGTTATACAAACAAGAAAAGGGAAAACGGAAAGTTAAAAATTCAGCAGCCGTCTTTGTTGATGTTCCCATCCTCGTTGCTTAAGCTCTCTATTTGGTCTGGACTGTACCTGCTGTATATTTGGATCACGGTCTTCAAGGACTCCTCGAGTTGGTGACTTGCTTCCTTTGAGAATCTGAATTATACAAAACAAACATGTGCATTGTGTATAAAGATTCCCCAGGGGTGGAACCTCTGCCTTTAAAATGAAATGTAGGGGATGGGTGGGTGGGGGAGCAATTTAGTTAAGAGCATTATTCTGGTAGTTTTAAACAGTGTTAGCCCAGGGTATCTCTGTCAAATAACATTTAATCTTTAATTAGGATAATTGCCTTTAGGAACTAATATGGCAACATTTTGATTACTTGGTCTTATAACTAAAGCATTTATCGTGCTATATTCTCAACTTAAGCTTGATTAGTTCTCTCAGATATGAACATAATTATGAACATACAAAATAATTTAAGTTATAAAAAATGCAGCAAAAAAAGAGGAAGGGTGGCAATATTACCATAGGTACTCGCAGGATTTTCAAACTTTGGGATTTTTTTGGGCTTAAATCGCTATTAAACTTTTGGAAATCTGAAGATTTCTGATCACATTTAAAAATTTAATTTCTAAGTACAGATGCTAGTGATAAATAGGAATATATCATACTGCAGCAGTCAAGTCACAAAAACTCTAACTTTAACAGAGGTTTGAATGTGACATCCTCCCCTCCTGTGTAAGATGGGTTAAGCCAGAGGGGATTTTTGGCAAATACCCTAACAGATTTTTACATTTTAACTTAACTTAAGGCACTCATTTGGCCATAAGCTTTCGCCCCGGGGTTGGGGAAATTGAACAGAAGACAGAAGTTCTAGTTTGTTGCATCTACGATCTAATTGCACAGGTCTGTGAAATATGACACCGATCGAGGGCTAAAAACTTACCGAAGATCGCCTGCGGGACGTTTTTCGCCTTCCACCGATGCTAAGCCTACGGAAAATAGTGAAAACCGTGCCATATAGTATTAAGTAATGCAAGACTTTAGTGCAACTTCGAGCTGAAAGCCGATAAACTCTTACATTTCACAATACTTGAAATAAATTTTGATATTATTGAATAACTATATAGAATTAGAAGCTAGACATTTCCATTCAACCGCGTCACTTGTTTCTTTCACTCGTAATACAAAGACTATACTGAACCTGAAGACCAGATGTAACTAAGGAATCCATAGTCAGTTGTATGTTCAAAAAGACAAAGACTGTTTAAAACAATTTGAATTTACAAACCTATTTTCGTCTGAACAAACTTCCATTTCTTCAGTGCAAGTTTTCGCTGGTTCAAATGCTGATGGACACTTTGGAGCTAGTGTTTCACAAACAATGCTTGGCCAAACAACGTTTTATTTTCGAAAATAGAAAACATAAAGACATCAACTTTAGCAACGGTTCAACAACAACACTCAAATTTGAGCGCCATTTTTATCCGAAACCTGGCGATGCGCATGTGTTTTGCGTGAATACCGCTGAACCATAATCTTGCTGGCTCAGAGATAAATCGAGTCAATATGGCGGATGAAGAGGGGAGGTCAGTTGTCGTTCGGCTGAACTCATCCAAAGACATCAGTTGTAGCGGAATTGTTCTCGATTTTGAAATAGGGATAGTTCTAACTGTAGGTTCTTTGTTCAAAGATGTATTGGCTACCAAATGCGCAGAAGAACCCAAGACCGTGCTTTATTCCAGACCAACCTTTTCCTCGGTGAAAGTCGGCAGCCAGCAAAATCAAGATGAAGAGATTGGGGTTGAAGTTTTAGTGAGAACGCGAGGTCCAGTCACAAACGAAATCATATCATTTAAAAATACTTTATTTCCGGGACGGCTAGCTGTCTTATGGAGAGATAATGATATATCGGAACTTCTGCAAAAAATATTTCCCGCGAGAGAATGGAAGTTTTGGGAAGATGAACATGAAGAAAGTGATGAAACTCCAACTGATACGAGTGGGAATCTGAAAGATCCCGCAACTTTTACCGATAACTCGGCATCGGAGATGATGAAAAAACAAGCGAGGGATTGTCCTTCTAAGTTTCTTAGCGTATTTGCTTTGCTACATGTCCCAGATTTGAAAAACGTCGCAACTTGGATTCCTGCCAAAGTTGGTTACTCCGACACTGGCGACAGTTCTGCAAGACTTTTGAGTGAGTTGAGGAAAACGCCACCTCCTCAAATAGGTGATGCAGTCAGAGTTGTCGGAACCCCTTTTGGCTTTGAATGCACTTCAGTGTTCTTCAACAGTGTTTCCAAAGGGATCATATCAAATCTAGCAGGGGCAAACTCAGAACTGATGCTCACTGACGCAAGAGCTGTCCCTGGGTGTGAAGGGTGCCCACTTTACTTGGAGAGACCCACATCTGCTTCCTCTTTTGCTTTAGTAGGGATAATAATAGCACCATTTTGCTGGAGAAATGGAGAGTGGATTGGCATTACATTGGTGTGTGCAATTAGCAAAATTTTAAGTTCCTTACTCACTGCACTGCAGGAAAACTCTGAAGGTCTTTCTGAAGTGTTCACAAACTCACTTCAAAAGATTCCCCATGTGAGTGGCTACAACAAGTCTGCTTCAAGTATCAATGGAAACTTGAGTCCAGTTTTTCAGAAAGCACAAGAACAGAAGCCTTTAATAAACCTATCAGGTTTCGAAGGAAGTCATTCACTTGTGAGTCCATCTATTACAGGAGAAAAGCTTAACAAGATTTTGACTTCAGTTGTTTTGGTTGAGTCTCAGAGAAGCTGGGGATCTGGGGTAATCATAAATAAAGCTGAAGGCCTCGTCATGACATGCAGTCATGTTATCAGAGGAACAAATGAACAGTTCATTTTCCCAAGCAACTGCAGCTCAGGCACAAACCCAGTAAACAGCATTAATTTTACTCCCATAGTTAAAGTAAGAACTGGCCCCCCTGATTTTGCTTGGTATGATGCAAGAGTTTTGTTTGCAACCAGTCGAGAGTTTCCCCTTGATTTTGCTCTTCTGAGAGTAGAAAGGAAAACAAATACACAGAAACTCTCAAGAGAAATGAACAATAAAGATACAGAAAGCAGCCATAAATTGGCCAACATTGGTAAGAACAGTGTACTTTTTGCCCCCAAAAAAGGCGATCCTGTTATAGTGGTTGGATATGCAATGTTTGGGGGAAACCTTACACTGGGACCTTCAGTCACATCAGGTGTTGTCTCAAATGTGGTGAATGTTGAATGTTGCACCGTCATGCTGCAGACAAGCTCAGCAGTGCACTGTGGAGCCAGTGGAGGGGCTGTTTTCTCTGCCCAGACAGGAGAATTGCTGGGTTTAGTTACTTGTAACACAAAAGATGCAAGTTCTTTAGCCAGTTTTCCTCACATTAACTTTGCAATTCCTGCAAACCTGTTAAAATTGTTACTGCAACAAGCAAGAAAAAGTATTCAAGGTCAGTCCTTAGAAATGTCGATTCCACCAGGCATTGAAGACATTTGGTCACTCAAGAAAAATCCAAAACATGCATTTTCTAGTCGCCTTTGAACCCTTTGTCTCCTCCACCCCAAACATGCCATATATGACATATTGCTAAATACTCCTAAACTGTTTCTATAGTCTCTTTATAAACAGGTTGGGAGAATTTTGTTTTTCATATTAGATAAATTGCTGTGTTTGATTCATTACTTTATTCTCATTACCAAACAACTTGTCTTCTGTGGAAAATGTAAGAAGAATTTACATACTGATAAGCTGGCCAGGGGCTAAAAGGGTTAAATCCTTGGCTTCTTCAGCCCCCAAAACAACATTTTTGTGTTCTTAATTTCATTTTTTCTTCTATTATACAGCTACTTGGAAGAAATGTTATGCTTTGACATGATAGTTTTTCCAGCATTGTACACTGACTAAAAATCCTTGACTGTCCGGGATTTGGAGAGATATTTTTTATGAATTCAAGAAAAATCCTTGAGTATACATTTGTTGCAAGAAACTCTTCACTCTGTTCTTGAGTGGACTGTGGCAAATTTTACATATCGGTACTTTCAGAAATGTTTCAAATTAAATGTCAAAGCACATTACACCTTGCATCTAAGGTAGTAAATGTAATTGGTGAAGTGTAGTTGTCCCAGAAGCACACCCATGGGGAGTGATCAATAAATATATTGTATTGTATATTTGTTATCACTTAAATCTGTGGGATAACCAGAAACAACAAAATCATGGGTTGTTCCAGTGATTCTTAAAGATAAGTTTACGTGTACAATGAGAAAAGTATAAAGTAGTGACATTAGTTTTGATTTATTGTAATCCTGAAAACAGAGTAGCATTTTTTAACAATATTGACAGTTTTCCTTCTCTTTTTTGTTCATAAATATTGACAAGATGTCAGAGAGCCATTGCCAACGAATTATTGGATCCGAATGACAAAGCAATAAGCTAAAAGAGCTTGCCCCCTATTAAGACAGCTTGTGTCCTATTAAGTTCCAGTCTAAAAGAGCCAGCCCGCTTTCAAAGCCGTTTCGTGGACCCAGTTAACTGCAATACTGCAGTATTGTACCTATATATAGTAGACAGTTGTGAGATAAACTGGCTTGTCCTTTCGACAGAACGCCAACGCAATGCTAAACGGAAATCGTAAACAAAAAATCCAAACGCAACCTTTGCTATCCTGAACTTGAATGAACTGCGGTTTTACTTGGGATCTTGACTATTTAAGGCTTATTATATTAGGGAGATTAAGCACCACGGAAACAGCAGAAATGATCTCGCAGCTAAATTGTCCAATGGACTGGACTACATAACAGTTCATTTTTCCTACGAATCTTCTTATTTGCGATCCTTTTAAAAAGATAGGGAATGTTTATATGTCCACGCAAGCGTCGCTGCGAAGAATTTCGTGTCTTGTTTCTATTGCTGTCGTTTCTCGTGTGCGATAGGCAGCTGACATATTGAATTCAACTGGCTTCCCTTAACCCGTGAACACGCAACCTTTTGTCAAAAATGTCATATCCATCGTCCACATGCAAACGTTTAAAGTCATTCGAAAGAGCCAAGTCTTCCACTGAAGTTGCGCAGTCGATTAATACTGACTTGATTCGAAGCCGGCCGTCATCGTTTTCGCAGAGTAATCATTTTTAGCCACCTACACGAGTTTTGCAAAGGTCCACTTTGGCGAGCGTTTTAGAAGATTCCATTTTCAGTTGCTGTTTCCATCGTTTACGTGTGAGCGGGAGGCAAATGGGAAAAGCAGTTGCACTTTAAAAGAAAACCTACAGCGTGTGAACGTGGTCTGGAACACAACTGAAAACAACGATTATGCGGAGTAGACCTGCTGCTCTGGAATGTGATGTAATACAAATCACGATATGGGATGTTCAAGCAAACTCAGGCGCGTACGCAGGGGGGGTGCACTGGGTGCACGTGCACCCTCCCACCTGAAAAAAAGTTCCGCTCAGAAACGTCCAAAAAAGGAAAGAAAGTTCTGCCCAAACAGATCGGCTGAAAAAAGGTCCGCTCAAGCTTAAAGTGCACCCCCCCCGCCAAAAAAGCTGCGTACGCGCCTGAAACTGAAACAAAGTTGCTAACTTTATATTATCAGGTAGTGACGGACACTCGCTTTTAGGCGACAATTTCTACGCACCAAAAAATGAGCGAAACTTGCGCCCACACGCGCAAAGGATACTGGATACCCCTGATTTGGGCGCGCATAAGCTATATTTGGATATTGTGAAGAATACGCCCCCCAAGGTTCATTTTGGGACGTGGGGGGCGTATTTTCACAAGAGGAAATTTTCCCAAGTGAAGAATGCGCCCCCTAAGTAAGTTTTACTTACGATTCAATTGATAAAATCTTTTGCCATAGGAACAAAAAACAAATCAAAAACATTCGCGATAATAATAACAAGAAACAAATCAATGCAACGATTTTGTAATATCTTCATTTCGGAAAGAAATCGCTGCCGAAGGTGATACGTCCGACCCGACTGAGACGTTGAACAAGGTACAATGTGGGTGGTAGTCGCTGGAGTTGTAATCGCTGGTTGTGATTAGGTTATTCGATAATAATCGAGTAAAGAGACATGATTTGGAAGGTTTTTAAATCGTTTTCTTACGGTTAGTTTATTTTTTGGATCAACTGTTTCTATTCAAACGCTAATACTTGACCATTCATAATTACTCTTGATCGAAAGGTATACCTCCGCTATTCGTATGGAGATGCATGGGTTTTGATCCTTTTTTTTTAGTTCATGGTCGTGTATTTTCCTAACTGACTGACAAAGTTTATCGCGAAAGTTTTTATCAATTGAATCGTAAGTAAAACTTGCTTAAGGGGCGCATTCTTCACTTGGGAAAATTTCCTCTTGTGAAGAATACGCCTTAACACGAAATTTACTCGGATCCCCGCGATGTGTAACAATAACTGCTACTGTAATTAATTCGCACAATAACAATCGGTAGCTATTTGACGTTTAAATTAGTCGACTGCTATAGAAACATATGTTCCGAACTGAATCCGCCATACTCTGTTGAACCGCTTCCTAACTTTCTCTCAATAATTCAAGGAAAAGTAAGAAACATTTTCCAGCATCAAAGATTAAGACAATGTTTTTTAAACCACAACAATTTTACTATTAAACTACTTTTTTCGTGCAATGACATGCAGGCTAAAGAAACGCAGCTAAGTCTCAGTTGTTTCAAATAATTCGGTCGCAAGAAAATTGGACGAAGAATGACAGTTACTCGGTTCTGAAGGTCCGCTATGCAACAGATTTTCGATGTGTGGCGTTGGAAATCTTTCTGATTCCCGACTTTGTTGGTGCACTTTTCTTGGCGTGCTCGTCGACCTCACCCCCACCCCCCTGAGCGGCACCAGTCGACTTGCTCTTAGCGGCTCCCGTGCCTCCTTTGGTTGGTCGGGAACCCTTTCCTGGCTTGGCTTTTGACTTTGTGCCTGTTCCGGTGCCACTTGTGCCTGTCCCTGGCCCAGTGGCTGTGGAGCTTCGTCTGCGCCTAATAATTAAAATCGTTAGCATAACATCACAATCATAATCAAAATCTTAAATCGTAATCATAAAATATAATCATTATCAAAGTCATAATCATAATCTTAAAATCAAAATCACAATCATCATTTTAACTAGAAACCATATCATGATACTAACACTCAGTACTAATATTAACACTAATACTAATATTAACACCAATACTAACATTAATAGCAATACTAATAAACCTAACAAAAAAAGGTAACAATCAAAATAATTAAACTATTAACACGAGCACTTAGAGCTTTCTTCGTGCGGCATGAGAATGGAAACATAATCCCGCCACACCTTAGACAATTTGTTGTCGGGGTTTAATTTGTCAGGCTGCTAACTTGTCACACACTCGCCGATTACCGTCGATTCTTTTATCGCACCCAGAACGTGGCAAATGTGGCGGCATTCACGCCTCTTCTCTCTTAGTTGATACGCGAGGAATTCCCGAAAATCAAGCAATTTATCGGCAAACGTTTTGAGATCAAACAAGTCAGCTGTAAAACTTTAAGCAAATGTCTTTGATGGTTAGTAGTGGAACCAATGACAGGGTTCGTACGGGGCATGGAAAACCTGGAAAGTCATGGAATTTTACAAGATCGACTGAGACCCCGTCCACACGGTTGCGTTTTCGTTTTGAAAACGCAACTTTTTTTTTCCGTTTTCAAAAAACATCGCGTCCA
>JAOBYE010715580.1:0-25430 GCA_025403585.1 Parazoanthus swiftii
ACGATAACAATTGAAACAACTGAAGAGCATGGAAGTTTTAATATACAAGTTATTTCATTTCCAATACGATCGAATGTTACCGGAGAACATGACCGGGAAGATGAAAGGTTGTCCGGTCAACTCTCCAATTTGTCCGGACATTGTCCGTTGACCGGCCGTTATTTCGAGTCCTGCTATCACTATCATCATCACCATTATCATCCATATCCCCATCGCCATCATCATCGTCATCATCATCCAAATCCCCATCGCCGTCATCATTGCCATCATCACAATCATTATTGTCATCATCGTTTTCACTATCCCATCGTCATTATCATCATCACTATCATCATCACTATCATCGTCATTACCACCATCATCACTGTCAATCATCATCAACATCATCGTCAGCACTATCATTATCACTATCGCCATCATCGTTATCTTTATCAGTGTATCATCATCACTGCGCACCGCCATCATCACCATGCGTCACCTTGTTGGGTCTTACGTTACTAATGCAAAGGGAAAAAATCATCCTCACAGGACCCCCCTTGTGCGCTCCTGATAAATACAGCTGCCCAAAGTCTCAAATGTGCATTCCCATTACCTGGCACTGCGATGGTAGCGACGACTGTGGTGATGGTTCAGACGAGCTTAACTGTCGTAAGTGTTACATTACGGTATCGGAGGTTTGAAATGTCGATTTCGAGTAATCGGGGATTCGAGATGTCAAGAGTTTATGACGATGATTGTTCGAGTTGTCGAGAGTCAACTGTATGCCTTTGTTATTGCAGTCACATGTAAACCGAACGAATTCAGGTGCAAGAGCGGTCAGTGTGTTAGGAACGTGTTCAATTGTTCAAGTTATCAGAGTTTGAGATGTTGAATGTTCAAATAAGCGATGGTACGAGTTGTCGAGTGTTCGTTTGAGTTATCAAGAGTCAACTGTATGCCATTGTTATTGCAGCCACATGTAAACCGAACGAGTTCAGGTGCAAGAGCGGCCAGTGTGTTAGGAATGAGTCCAAGTGTAATGGAAAGGAAGATTGTGTGGATGGTAGCGACGAAGAGGATTGCAGTAAGTATTGAGATTGCTTAACTTGCTTTTATATTTTGTCTTTGCAGGGTTCAAAATAACGTTCTGAAAATTTGTCTTATTTCGTAGGCTTTTTTGTTTGGTCCAAAATTTTTACCGGCTGTTTTCGTTGGGCAAAATATCCCTTTTGCAATTGAAAAGGGTATAAACATAACCTACAAGACCAAGCTATACTAGCGAATCTGCTCTCAATTCAATCAATTTGAGACAATTACAATATTTGTGTTCACACCGTATTTGCACAGTGATGATAAAAGTAGTTCCTTCAAGCTACATAAAAATAGGAAAAATTCAGCACAGTTATTGCGACAAATACGTTGATTTCGACTTTGAGATGAAGTCCGTGACTGAGACAAACAAAATAGCAAATGTATTTTTGTATCATCTTGTAAATGCTAATAAATGAAAACAAAGTTCCATTCGGAAGTAAAATATATTTTTGTTCTTAGTTACAATGATTGAATCGGCGAAAAAGTTGCCGATTACCCCATGATCTTAAACTGTGTTGTGGAAATTAAAATCGCCGGCAAAGTCCAAAATCTGCCAGCTATCACCGGCAGCCGGCAGCTGTTTTGAACCCTGCTTTGTCTTTCAGTTAGCCTGTCAGCTATAAGATTCAATTCAGTTGTCAGCCTGTCTCTCTGGCTTCATCACCTACTAAAGTAAAAAGTAAAGGCACTTTATTTATTGAGGGTAACACTCTTACATCCATATGGTGTAATCTCCCTTGTGGCTCTCACCACAACACCGGGATTACCCTACTCTTTTCGAGAAGTGTGTTGGTTCTTTTAAGTCCCCTGAGATAACATTCCAGGAGACTAGACCAACGGCTTAACGTCCCTGTCCGCGGACGGTGTGAAGAAAGAAGGTCACCCAAAGTTCAACCCTCGACCAGGCTTGATTGAACCCGGGACCTTCTGGTTGGCAGTCAGAGATCTTACCAACTGTGCTAAGCTCTCACACATTAATTTTTTCTAAACACTTTTCCCACAGCTACGTGCAGTTCGGACAAGTTCACATGTCAGACTGGCCGCTGCATTCCACAAAACTGGAAATGTGACAAGCTTGATGACTGTGGCGATGGAAGTGACGAAAAAGACTGTCGAAACTCCAGTAAGTATTTCGTTTGATTCCTATTTCCCCTTTTATTATCTAATACGGGAGCTGGTAATCAACGAATAGACCAGTTACAGTTGAATACAATGACTACGGACTCATTTCTGCAGAGTTTGCCTCGACTTGGTCTTGAATACCCATGTAGATATGAGTTATTTACAGTTCTTTGTATTGTTGGAGGCTCGAACTTCTAATCGTTATGTATATTCAAGACCAAGTCGAGGCTAACCCTGCAGAAATGAGTCTGTGGTCATTGTAGTTAGCGGTAACTGGGATTACGAAACTGGTCTAAGTTCGACATGGTGCTCACTTCTCCTGGAATTCCTGGAAAACTCCAGGAATTTCGAAATTTTCTTCCAGGGTCCTGGAAACTCCTGGAAAAACAGATAGTTTCCCTGTACTCCTAGAAAACTCCTGCAATTTTGTGGAAATTTTTTCAACAGTTTTGTAAACAAACCAAAACCTGCAGAAGCATTTGACTCATGTTTGTACTTTTGGGGTTTTTTTTATTAAGACTCGATTTCAGGAATTTTTTTTTGGGAACTTGGGTCATTGTTGTCCCATTTCGCATCGACCGGAAAGCTGAAAAATTACTTGATATTTTGTTTTTGGCGAGAAAGAATTTTGGGTTAGGGCTTGGAAAATTAAACTACCCTGGAGAACTATCATCAGTGAGTGAGCACCATGGTTCGAATTGACCTCGTCAATCGGTTTTGAGTGGACTATTTATTGGGGGAAGGCTTTCTTTTATTAAGTTGACAATTCTTGAACTATGTTACGAAAACTGTCGAGATATGATTTTGGCAGAGGCGGGGAATACCAGATGAGAAAAGGTAGTGGTGGTGGTGGTGGTGGTGGTGGCGATGGTAGTGGTAAACTTTATTTAGCCAGGGTTGCCCTTTCAGCTCTAGGCTGATATCCATGGGGGCCCTGCATCTTTAATAACAATTTACAAAATACTAGTGATGGGTGTTACAATCAAAATATGTAAAATTAAGTTAAATCTAGAGTATAAAAATATTTACAATATGTAAAACTAGCATTATGTATAAATTATTAGAGGTTGTCTACTTTAAAAAATTCTCGTGTCAGTCTTGTAAATTCTTTGTTGTCGTCGTTCCTAATTCTTGGAGGTAAACTATTGAAAAGACCTGCGCGTTGTGGGAGTCAGCTATTTGCCTTGTTGGTAATCCTGTGATTTCTTTCCTTATTAGCAAGTGGATCAGAGTCTCACGTGAGGCGTGCCAACGATATCATGAACCCAAAGATGGTTGGAGGAATTGTGTCTTCCATCATCGTTTGTATGTTCATCTTTGCAGTTGGTCTTCTCATATGGCGACGGCTAAAACGTGGTCCCGACACGCCCGTATCGCACGAGACGGGCCTAATTCTCACGCCGCGCTACCCTCCCTCATCCGGGTCCTCGCTTTCCTCACGTGCTAGTATATGCGCCTCCGTGCCCCTGCGCAGTGAGTCAGCGGTGTCCGCCACCAGACCCAAGTCACTGCCCAGCACAAGTAACAAGTCTGGAACCGTCTACGACAGAAACAATTTGACGGGACAGTCGTCGTCCTCTAGCGCATCTACCGTCATAAGCGCGTACCCGCGAGAGCCGTTAAACCCGCCACCGTCGCCGGTAACTGAAAGATCGCAAGTTACAATACGATCGCGCGTGTGCCCCAGTTCAATAATGACCCCGTCCACGTGTCAGTCGTACAGATATCAGCGGGCACGCATGCCGCCGCCGCCAACACCGGCGTCGACGGATGCGGAATCGCTCATGGACCGTTCAATTGCGGAGCACTATTGCCGACGAGGGCCTCATCGTTGTCGAAGCGCAAGTAGTCGCATGTCGGGATCTACCTGCACGGAACTCGGGTACGATTCAGACTTGTTTGCGCCTCCTCCGACGCCAAATACGTACTATTTATCGGAGGCGACGCATTTCTCAGACGGAGAATGTCCGCCGTCACCGACAGCCACTGAGAGAAGTTATTTTAATCCGTATCCGCCCCCGCCGTCGCCTGTGACGGACACTCCATCACTTGTTTGATGATAGAAAAATCCAAAATAATTCACGACTCGAAGTGGTTCCGTCGCCTCTCGCCCTGCTGTTTCATTTGATAGGATGCTTTTTGGCCCATGAGTTTAAGGAGTCTCTGGCTTAAGAAATCTTGAATTGAAATTTGTTCTATGTATAGCGATTTTGTATGATGTTGTTCCTGATTTCCTTATTTTTATGGCGTACGAAGAGGATGGAAAACAAAGAGGGTGGCTAGAGATAAATTCCTTCTTTATCAGTTTTTCCTCGCGTGTTTCGCTTCTGTTTTTTAACTCCTATCAAACGCATCTAAACGCTCGCATCTGTTAAGCCTGGTTCACACCCATGAAATAAGATAAAATTAAGCATGGTAAAAGTTAAGAATAACAATGGAAAAGTCAGAAGAAAAATTAGGCCTGGTTCAGACAGTTGCATTTCAGTCGAATTTAATCCGGTCGATTTTATTGGAAGCTGTTAAATCCACGTTCTTAATGGACTATAGAAGTCTAAAGTGTCTAGTCTTCAAGAATGTTAAATCATTTCCGACAAGTTTTTGTCAAGTTTAATTTGACTTAGTTAAATTCAACTGAAATGCGACCGTCGGAACAAGCGCTCACCAGTATTCTCTTGTCTTGTCTTTTTTCTTTTCTTTTCCTTTCCATTTTTTTGTCTTTTCTGTTGTCGTTTTTCTTTTCTTTTTTTTCTCTTTCTTTTCCTTTGTTAGTTAATTTTCTTATGGTCGTGCTCATTGTGTCTTAAGTGTGAGCTTTTTATTTTGGCGCATTTATGAAACAGTTCTTTCCTTTGGTTTGATCTGATACCGTTTAAAAGGCGATTTTACAAAAACTACGAAAGATCTAACTTTTGAACAGGTTGTTAGAAAGCTCGGCTTGAGAAGAGCATTTATCTGTCCTTCCCCAAGAGTAGTAAAGAGTTGTGCTTGCCGAAAATTAAAAGTTGGGAATTTTCACAAAATCAATATAGTTTAGTTGTACCGGAAGAACAAACAGTATTCCAGATTTGCTTTAGGTCACCGAACAAACTCGGTAAAGTCGTCGGCCTTTTCAGACTGACTTTTGCTCTTCGTAATAACTTTTGGGATGAAGATTTAGCTGTCAAGACAAACCGCCACAAAAGCAAACTTGCTTTAGCTTTCTGCTTCGATTCCGCTCACGCATTAACTGAAATAGCAGGCAAAAGAGATGGAACCCTTTCGACACTGTATTCAATATATTATTTAATTGACAAATTGTAAATACATTGTACATACAATACCCCTGTAAATGACATTTTACATCGTTGAGCGGAAAGTATATATATCGTTAGTACACGAGCAGTTTTCTGAAGACTTAAATTTTCTTAGATTAATATATATTTTCTTATTAAACTCATTTATATCAATATGAAATAAATTAATTGTGAGTTGTGGTGTTTTGTGTATGGAATTACATTGGGCTTGTGAAAGTTAAGATTATTTCGCCTCGAGCCTCGAAAGCGAGGAGAGCGATACGAAAACTTTGAAAATACAAGTGAAATTAGTCTTTAATTGACAAGCCCCATGTGATTGTTTATAGCGAAGAGGGCAAATCTCTTACAATATCATTGCCATGCCTTGTGCGCGCTGTCCCCCAGAAACCCTTAAAGTGCTACAAAATGCGTAGTAAACATAGGGTTGCTAAGCAACCAGCGAACCAATCAAATACAAATAATTCTGTCCCGAATTTAGAAAAATGCTCCCGTTATTAACAAATTAATGCAAAATAAATTTTCCCTTTTTCGGAAAACGCCAGCCAAGCTCACAAATTTCCATGAAACAAGAAAAATAAACCAAAATTTGGGGCTTTATCACTCCAGGTTTGCTTATCCTGCTTTTCTTCGTCCACTGTGAAGGGTCCTTGGAATAACGCACTTCGTATTTTTGTTCTATCTTAGAAATAGAGTCTGCGAACCTGGCGGCTTTTAAAGGGAGCGAAATGTCAGCAACAAGCGACTCGATCGTTCCAGCGCCATCTTGGACATGAAAGCAAAAAAGAAACTGGGGCGAGGGAAAGAAAGAAGAACTTCTTTCTTTCTTCCCCTCCCCTTTTTATTTCCTCGCCCCAGTTTCCCCTTTGCTTTTGGGTCCAAGATGGCGCTGGGACGATTGAGTCGCTTGTTTCTGACATTTTGTCCCCTTTAACAACCGCCAGCTTGGCAGGCTATAGAAATATGGCCAGCTCTTACTACCTTGCATGCGTGCGCAGTCGTTGTTAGCGCCCCTTAATCATTGCTACCCTTGCAATACAGCTTCTCATAACAAGCGATCAGTACGTCACAACTATCAAGCTGAAAAGGTGCATTTAAAGACTCAAATAGAAAATTATATAAGATGAAAATGAAAAAAACTGAAAATATCACAAATTTTGTAGAACATAAGTGGTGATTTTGTCCAAATAACGTCAGACGATGTGTCCTTTATTGTTGGACTTCAGGTAATGCGCTAGTTTCATTGTAATTGCTCCTTCAGGTTTGAGGAGAGCAGCTCTTGTACATCAATTAGTTACGAAGAGAAGGTTGAGGTTTTCAATACCACTTGATCATATATCAAATGTCTCTTCAAAAATAAGTAAAAATTTAACCGTGTGAGGCAGATGCCCTTTTTGAACTTTGTCCAGATCTTTAAGTTTAACCCAGCTTCTTGACAACAACAGCGACTTTTGTTTGTATTTATTCTTACAGAGGTGATAAAGAAGTGGGATCAGAAGAACAAGTTAGCTATAGGTAATTTTCGGCTACCTGTTACTCACGAGGTCGAACCGAAAGCATGCACAAGGCGCCTCTAGAGCACTAGAGATGAGTTTACAGGCCACAACACCATTAGAGCGATTTTCATTTGAACACCCGAACACTGAATGCGAATAGAGTTCGAACGACGTTTATTGGTTGTGTGAAAAAACCGTGAGCAGGAGCGCGCTACTATGAACGTGAGGAACTTCTGATTGGCTTGAAGAACTGAGCGCGTGCAAGCACGAGAGTTCTGCCATGATCTATGTTCTGCTCATGTTTGTAGTTCTTATTTCATTGGACAAACGAACAGAGAGATAGAAATTCACGACAGAGTTTGCATTTGTCTCTCCAGAGGAACGTCCCGTGGGCCAGATCGATATCATGTGACGCTTCCCTTTGGATAATGCAGTCAGACTGCCGACAGAATAGAACTTTAGCATAAAAGCAGAAGTAAAGCAATATCCATCAAAATAATTAGTGCAGTGGCCCATAAACCTGAAACCCTTCTGCCATGTTGTTGTTCCTTCTTGAAATATCGCAAGCGTTCACTCTTTTTTGTTTACATCATTTTCTGCTTTCAACAATATGAATAATTACATAATAATAACTACGCATTGTTGATCAATTAACCTTTGAGCCTGAAGGTAACCTTGTGGTTTTCGTGTTAACCTCCAGTTTTATGGAATATTGATAGAGAACAGGATTTGAATGAGATTAGTAACATTGAAGAGAGCTAAGGTAAATTTTCAGCCTGTTCAACTCATGCAGTAAATATTATTTCAGAATTTAGAACATTTAAAATCAGCAGGGATGTTGTCCCAGAGAACAATTTTTGTATGGAAAGCGTTTGTTTTCCAAAACTGAAACTGCATTTGATATTTATTTACTTTCCACTGTCAGTACTGCGCTTTATTGAGCCAAAAAAGGGCAACTTACACTGATGAAGACTGAGTTTGTCTAGTAACTGTTAAGACTTCACTCAGCCGAATGCGAGCAGAATCGTCGGTAGAAAAAGCATTTCCGGTAGGCAGAATGAACCGTTTTATGAGCAGAAATCTACCATCGATTAACACGAACTCATCGATTGGTGTCTGAAGTAAGTTGTATAGCACCCACGTAACATCCCGGTTAACTGTGTCAAATATCCAATATTGATTTTGTTAGCCGTCTTCCAACCATGTAAGTTATATGAGAAGTAGAAGTTAAAACCACAAATATAACGTTTCCTGTCGACACTCTGCTAATAATACATTTGGTTGATTCTTAAATGTCAACTTTATAAACAGGACCAAAAATGAGTTTCACAAATAGTCCACGAGTTAAAAGCCCCAGCGGTTTCTCTTGGCCCCCCTTGCTTTTCGTAAACATCATGTCTGTAAAACTGTAATATGCTTATATGGCAAAATCAAATTAGAACTTGAGCCTGGTACGTGATTGCTGGTTCACTCCTTGATACGGTGGTTCGTGGTAAACACTATGCTTAGACCAGAAGTCACGATATCCAACCAAATTACGTGAGGTAAAAAAGATATCGGTGTAAACAAATGGAGGCCAGACTATTCTTAGAATCATGGCATTCCCTGGCAGACCCAAATACAGTGAATTAGAGGAGGGAGCTCCTTCGAGTAAACAATATACTTGTATATTCATGTAACTAATTTAAGTAAGCGTTCAGCGTATTTCAGCCATCGTCTCTGAAAGCAACAGAAAGTAGACAAGATCCAATAAAACTGTTTTCTAAACTATTTTCATTCACGTTTTAACAGATTTGATGAAACTTTTATCTAGAATTAACCAGTCAGCAAGTTGCCGTTGTTGTTTTTTACGCCAGTGTTGAAACGCAAACTCGTTGGCGAGTCTCCCGAACTCTTTCCTCTACTAATAGAACACAAAATGTATTAGCCTTAATTGTGAAAAGGGAGTCTAAATTTTGTGGTTTGTCCCCTCCCAATCTTGTTGTTGTTTTTCTTTTATGATTGTAGTTGGCCAGTGTTCTTAAATCTGGCCAAACAATATCTAACTATAAATAGTTGGGGTTCATGGTCAGCTTCTGCTTGGCTTTGCGCACGCAATTTACGGGTAGGTTGGAACGATGAAATACATATCATCGGGCTTAAGATATAACAGGAACTGCCGATATCACAAACCTTCAAGTAAAAAGACTCGAGTTATCGGGTCTTCGAGTTATCAAGAATAAATTTGTAAGAAAATGACCTGAAGTCAGAAAGGGGTTGTTGTTCTAGTTATTGAGAATCAAATGTACTTATCATCTGGTTTAAGCGGTTTTTTGAAGGGTTATTTATTTCCACGTACACAAATATAACACGTTATACAAGCACTCTCTTGACAAGTAGTTGATACCACTCATTAGCCAAGTGCAAGGTCAAGTGAAGTGCGGAACGGGCCTTTTTTTTAATTTCTTAATAATTTATTAAGTCAAAAAGCGTGCAGTTTTAAGAACTGAAATGTGTAAAACAATTTCGTGTATGCACAGAAAACTGCATAGTTAAATCTATACTGGTGTAGGTTAATTAGATAAGACGAAACAAGGGAAAAGCTACCTGATTTGAGGATACTATTTTAAAGTAGAAAAGATATATAAGTTTTATATTTTTACCTTGGAAGAGTAGAGTTCAAAGAACATCTAACTGGGGACGCGTGCTGAGAAACAAAATGTCGGATTTTAGAAATCTCTCAATTGTTGTCTGTCCTGATATATATCGAAGATTTTTGTGTTTATCATACTTTTATAACCGTTAATGATGTGATGATAATAACAATAGTAATAGTTCATTTAAAACATTTACAAACTACAGCTTAAAAACAGTACCTTTTCACTGCACAAGTTTAATAAGATATATAAAAACCATAAGTGTATTTAAACGTACAGTGGTATAAGTATGACAATTGTATAAATAGATATGTAATTATAAGCATTTGTAAAAATATAGCCGTTTCAATACTGCTATGACTATAAAAATAGACATTAACAACAGGTTTTTTAAAAAATAAAAACATGTTACAGCAATATCTGAGCTACATTGTCTAATAAAAACCTTCGCAATCACAATCCATTCGAATAGAACCCTAAATCTGAGTTAATTATACAGCGAAGAAACGTCTATTTATATTTAAACTTTAAACTGGAGGCGACAATGAAAGATTTTTGGTATCTTTGGGTAATGACAGCGGGGCTGGCAGAAAATCCTGTTGTGTTTTAAGCAATATCTGTAGAGGTGTACACATATGATTAGCTGGAACTCTGGCACGTTTAAGATTTAATTTCGCTAACGAAGAAGTAAAGGCATCTAAAAGTTGTTTCAGTCTTAGTTCTGTACAAAATTAAAGTGAGAAACTTCCTTAGGTTATAGCTCAGTTATCTTATGAACTTCATTTTGTTAACATACTTCTGCAGAAAGAATACCAGAAATCTCTTTAATATTGACTGTCGTTTGATTGATATCCAAGTGTTTTGTTTTTATTATACTATTGAAAACGTTTATGATGTTAAAAACTTGTAAAGAAAAAACTCCAGAAATATCTTTGATATTGACTCTCGTCTGATTTATACCACAAAGTGCTTCGTGTTTATTATACTATTAAAACTGTTTATT
The DNA here is from genome assembly GCA_025403585.1 of Parazoanthus swiftii. Classification (NCBI taxonomy): domain Eukaryota; kingdom Metazoa; phylum Cnidaria; class Anthozoa; order Zoantharia; family Parazoanthidae; genus Parazoanthus; species Parazoanthus swiftii. Next base: position 10,619 of record JAOBYE010715580.1, read on the forward strand.
GTGCTAAAAACTTGCAAAGAAAAAACTCCAGAAATATCTTTGATATTGACTGTCGTCTGTATTATACCACAAAGTGCTTGGTGTTTATTATACTATTTAAACTGTTTATGATGTTAAAGCCTTGTAAAGAAGAAACTCCAGAAATATCTTTAATATTGACGTTCGCATAATACTGAAAACCGTTTATAAAGTAAAGAAAAAATCTCTAGAAATCTCATCGAGATGATTTGTGTTTATTATACTATTACAACCGCTTATGATGTTAAAAACTTGTAAAGAAAGAACTCTAGAATCTTTTTAATACTGCGTATATATTCATACGGTGTATCTATATATATGATGTATACACAGATCAAAGTATTTAATCTCCACAGAGTCCCAGTCAATATCCCGGCTTAATTGGAAAGTCGATCGTGACTTTGAGAAGAAACACAACTTCGTAGCCTGTCCTTATGAAATTGTTATTTTTTGCTTTTTTCTTTTGAAAGAAACTACCCTATTTTGACCTGGTCTAGACTTTTCCATCTGCTCCTTTAGAAGAAAGTTAACAAAATAACCCACGCTAAAGTAAAAAAAAATGGCGCCACTTTGTTGTTTCGCGGCCTCATAGTAGTGAATGCACATGTGTCGAGCATGCGCAGTACGGTATGTTAACATTTTCAAACCTATTACACTCGTCGTATGCGTTTAGGCGGATGGAGGGATACAAAAATACTATGTGTGAGCGCGAATGTTTTTGAAAACAGAGGGAAAAAAGTGTTTTCAAACGAAAACGAACACGTGTGGATGAAGGCTTTAGCCGTAACAACAGCTAGAACAGTAGTAGTAATATAAACAATAATAATAATAAAAACAAAAACAATAATAGGAAAAAATATGTAATTATAACTATAATCATATACATAACATGAAAAACTCACTTGTTTCTGATTGGCTAAGAGCGGTGCACTGGAAGACTAGTTTTGAAAAAAACTGTTTTTCTGCGTTGGCGAGTGAGCTGAATATGGGTTATGGTCAACAAGGGTTGATATAATCTGTTTTTCGCCGTAAGGTTTGGTGTAAAGCTGACGTTTCGAGCGTTAGCCCTTCGTCAGAGCAGACAGCGGTGCAATTACGATAACTCGGAAAAGGAAAAGATTAACTGCAACTGCAACTTTAATTACGATATCCTGAAGATTTGACAGTAATATGAAACGTTTTGTTTTTAGGTAAAAGTAACAGTATTTCACATGGAGAATTCTGTTTTCAACTTTAACTATAACAAATAAGATGATCAGATTCATTTGTGCGAATGTGTGGAACTCGGTCAATGAGGAAATTTAGGAACAGCGTGCACGGTTTACCGGAAAAGTAGCCTGCTGGAATCTTACGAAACACTGTCAGTACTACGACCTTATTACATAAAATTTTAGCGAATTTTACGAATTTTTAAAATCGTTAAAATTAAGTGACGCTAAAATTGAGTGACTCTGAGTGGGTTTGTTGTAACAAAAGCGGTTTGGGTATTTGTGGCAACAAAAGCGTTTATAAAGTCAACATTGTCAAACTATGAGGCGATCTCTTCATCACTGCTCTCATTTGACTGTTCAGGAAGCATTTCTTTAGTACAGTATCAAAATGTTCGTTTACCGGCTTTTTGTAACGGTAATGAGCCAGCTCCTTGATCCTTTCCATGGCTTAAGTTTTCCCTCGATGCGAAAAAGAAGCTGATTTTATGACCCAAAAACGCGAAAGTAAAGTGACTGGAAATGGAAGATTTTGGAAAAATCGCTAAAGTTAAGGGTCGCTAAATATTTAAGCCTCAAAATCGCCTAATTAGCGTGACGCTAAAATTTTCATGTAATAAGGTATATATGTTCAGCCCTCCAAATTTTCTGTGAAGCTTTACACTAGCTGTTTGCTATCTTCATATACCAATTGTCACTTTGTAACTAACGTTTATTTTGTGTATTTGTGGGAATGATTAATTTCTTTTTAAGAGCTTGACCTTTCTAAAATCATAGACAAAAATTAGCTGTCTTACCTAGCCTCTGGTTATTTCAGTTACAGCTGAGTACTATCATTTCTGTCTATTGTATTTCTTGTGCTTACAAAAAAAACTGTAAAAAATATAAAGTAAGATGTTGCATCGTTTCATTTCGTACTTTATTTTATTATATGGCTGACTGATTTCGCGTGCTGTGATTGGTCAATTTCAGGTCCGTAAGTAGCCGTACGGACCTCAGTCTAGTTCTGGAGTTGCTGTCATTTACAGCCTCACTTGCTTCAAATAATCAACAAAGCCATATAATGAACATTTTATTAGCCTCGTTTGCTCGGTCCGTACGGCAAGTTATGGATCCTCGTTTTTCCCTTCCTTGTTTTCATGGCCCGCGCTTCGCGCTTAGGCCATAAAAAGAAGGAAAAAACACGGTCCATAACTTGCCGTACGGACCGAGCAAACGAGGCTAATAAGAGGTATGTATTGTATGGTGTTGTATAACTAATAGCTATAACTTAACTATAGCTATACTAAACCATAATCATAATTAAAATTATTACTATAACTATAACTATATAAATTAATAATAATATAATAATAAATTTATACTAATAAAGCGCACATATCCATAAACATCCATTCCCTAAGTTTAAAACTATTGAAAATTTAAAAAAAACTACTAATATCTGTTACCTATTATTGCCCATTTACTGTTAAAAAAAAGAATTACCATTTATAAAAATATTAAAAAGGTAGGTTTTAAGCTGTTTCTTAAAAGAAACAGAAAAACAGGATGACTAAAAGAGGATGACTTTCGTAGACTGCAGGGTAGGATGTTCTATAATCTAGGTGCACGAACGGAAAAATAATCTGTCGCCATAAGTTTATAGTTGGAGCCAGGAACAAGCAAAAGCTCATTTGAGACAGAACGAAGACAGCGAGTAGATTTGCGATGGACCATTTATGGACCAGAAGGAGGATCTTGAAGACAATTCGGTAGTGAATGGGAATCCGGTGTAGGTGAGTCAAATCAGGTGTGATGTGATCGTATTTCTGTGTGAGGGTAACAATTTGAGCAGCAGAGTTCTGGACTGACTGTAGCTTCTTAAGAAGAGACTATGGTAGACATACAAAAGAGAATTACAATAGTCGAGCTTGGAGGTGACAATTGCGTGGATAAGGACTTACAAACACAGATTTTCTCGTTACGTATTTGCAGATTCTGGAAATATTTCTGAAGTGAAAGAAGGATGGCCTGCAGGCATGCTTAACGTCTATATGACCATATAACTGTTTCTGCAGCTACAACTAGAACTATCGAAGTTTGACTTTAAGTTACGTTTGTGGTGGTCATTCTCCTAATAGTTTACTGTCGTGATAGCACCTCGGGTTCCATGTTTAGTGCCAAATGAGTCAATATCTTAAAATGAGTCGCAAAGAGTTAATCTTTTAAGATTGTATGTAAGCTGGTTTGAAAGCAATGTCTTAACACCCACACTGTTTGATAATGTCTGTGTTCTTACCTTTGCCGCAACCAGGTTCTATTTATAATCTTTAGGCGATTTAGAACCAATACTACTTTGGACAACATGACACCACCCACTGAGTGTTTCTCGCAAATGCTTTCACCTCCAAAATCGAGAAGTTTGTCGTTCCATCCCTCTAGAATTCAAAGAGAGCAACACTCCTCTGGCACTGCCAGTTGATTGCTCAAACTTTGAGGACGACAATTAGGCAGACAATTTATCGTTGAGTGGTGCATTGAGTATACTAAATATCCACTTAGCTTTATTAACACTTTTTAAATTCTTAAAATGTTTCTCAAAATATCAGACAGTAATATTGTAAGATTCGCAATCCATGCAAACAATTCTGTTTTCGAGTTTTTCTTCTGAGATATACTCTATTCAATCACTCTATTTCAATCTATAAAATCCGTTCTTAGTGCTTAAAAATGGACAAATCTTGACGTCATCTACTGCGAAAAGTAGTTTAATTACACGGAACTTAGACTTCCCGAAGTTTCACGTGGCAGAAGTCATTGATATATTTTAAAAAACCAATATACCTAAACAATTTTATCTAAATTATACTCACGTATTATGCAACACTTTACTATCAAGTCTTTTGAATGCAAAGAACGACACGACGTGACTAATAAACTACATGCAGTATACTGGGTCCACTGAATCAATGTTATTTGTCTTGTCTTAGAAATACATGTATATAGTATGGGACTGTAGACAAAAACTGAACGCAGAGCTTTCACAACAACATCGTTTTTGGTGCAGGTTCAGTGGCAATATTTCGAGTAGCCGTACTATTTTTTGTCACGGCTTGATAAAAAAAAAAAAACCCGCAAGAAATGATACACTCAAAATATTGCCATTACTATGATGTATCTTGAGGTGGTAACTCTATTCAGATTTTGCTTGACACCATGGGCAAACAAACTCTATACCAAACAGTACTGAAATTTCGTGACGTATATCGCTTTTACTCTTTCGTTTCAAGTGTATTATAACTGCCCACCGGGGCAAATCATTTGCATTGGAAGGGTTTTCTTTGTTCTATAACAGGTCTGTCAAGGGTCGCTGCTCGCTGGTCTTATTAAGATTTGCGGCCACTGAGAATGTTTTTGTGCGACAACACTGAACAACAAAATACTTGAAAGACTGGAAGACAAACAATTCTAATACCATACTTATAATTTTTTGCCAAAAACATACCCACAAAAAAAGAAAAATTCAAATGAAATTTTAGACTTTTGGAAAATTTGGTGTTGAGATCCCATTCAGTTCAAAAAGGCAGCTGGTGTGCCATTTGTCAAGTGAAGACAGTCTTGTGATCGGAAACAAGTTGTTATTTTCTTGATACAGGAACTCTCAAAATCAGCTACATTTTTGTTATTAGGGCTCTTCAGGCTGCAGCAAACTTCCGCTGTATTTAATCTTAATATTTTCAAAGTCAACACATATAAGTGTTACGTTATATTCGAGATCACTCCCTAATATAACACCTAAAGATAGTCGAACTAATTATAGGTTCGCACACGCCCCGCCTATCTGGATAGCCAATCATAAGTGCTTTATCCGTGCTATGCAGCTTGCCTAGAAATCTGAAGTGTTTATGTTATCGATCATTCCACCATATACTCTTGGCCTATTGATACTAACGAGTTTTGTAAACAAGCGGTGAGAGAAAGGTCATCCAAACGGTTCCATCGGAAGCTCTCTTCATCTGTCAGATCACGTCCAATTCGTGTATAAAAACCGCAATCAAACAGTGTTGACCAAGACTACTGTTCTGCGTTTTAGAAGGCACGATTTACCATGAGGTCGAGTATCGGAATTGTCGCTTTGGTAGCCCTATGCTTCTTCAAGATCACCGTGGGTAAGTCAAAGAGTGCTTGTTTATTTAACGCTTTTAAAGACTATGTTCACGATAAGATAACTAAAAATAATCTTAATTTAGGCAGTGTCAGAAAATACGGTGTTTGTTTGTTTTGTAAAGAAATGTGCACACAAAAAATTAAGGATCACAGTGCAAGCGAAAAAGAATTCAACTAAAGTCAAAGAAGGGCAAGGATTTGAGTGTGTGTAGTAGCGGAGGACCCATGACTACCAAGTAGATAATCCTTTAGTATGGAAGATTATTTTAAAATCTGCTTTCTGTGCAGAAAACCTACCATCAATGCAAAAACAGACTCAGTAAACAGTTATTTTATTGCACTGATTAAAATATTTGTTTGTTCAGTTGTCAAGGGATGAATGCACTTTCGCTTTTTTGTGATCGTCTTCCAAAACTGCTGAAAACACTAAAAGTTACTATCTTGTAATTCAATACATAGATGCCGCTATAAAGACTTTATCCTATCAAAGTTTATACCGGCCCCCAGGAACGTGGATATACTGTCATTCGGTTCGATTCTCTGCTCAATTGTTTCGCCAACTTGCCTGGTTCTCTTTAATACGCAAATATGAGATTCTGACCTTCAGACGACTACTTAAGGGTGAAATCCTATACCCACTTGCAAGAAAACTATTTCAAAAATCGAGCGGGGTACTTGGGAAGTATGTGCGAAAACTGATTTTTGTTCCGTTAGCCACAAAATTCGGCGTGGTGACTGAGCTCGCTCGCCATGATGCATGCTGCTCCCCAGACAGTAAACATTTTGTAATGCTATTGCCGCGTTGATTGCGTTCAATTGCTTTCTTCTCGTTAATGACATAAGAATCTTTCGTCTGACGATTTTAATTACAAAACTGTCGTCTCATGATTGTCAATTACATAGAAAAAAACAGTCGTGGGATAATGATAGACAATATATTTTTGCATAAGAACTTTTATTTGATGATTGTTAACTACTTGAAAACTGTCCTCTGATGATAATAATTACATAAGAAGTTTTGTGTGATGACCATTCGGCCTCTGAGTGTTAAAAATACTTGAAATAGTTAGTTCTAGACTTTGGGGTGCGCTCTTGATTTGGAGACGAGACGTCAATACGGACGGGCGGTCACAAGGCCGACGTGACATTTAAACAAACATTTTGTACTGAGTTGATTCTGCTTTTGGTGGCGAAAAAAAGAGAACGCATTTCCAACTTAACCTTAGATATGTAATTATTGGAACAACGTACAAGATGCACAAGATACACGTTGCAAGAACGAAAAGTAAAAAAAAGCTCTCTTTGGCCATCAAATTTACAAGCGGGGGAGTGAAAAAGTGTTCAATTGTTGTCGCAGTGGAGTCGCATATTTTGTTCATACTGAAGCCTGTACAATGTCCATCTCGTCACAGCCGTCTTTACGTGAAAAATAACAGTTCTCTAACGGCTTACTTCACACAATATATGAATATGCAGGCGGTTATCGGACGATTGACTGCGCTTCTTGTAGCAATCGAGCCATGCACAATATCTTGCTGTTCCTCAGATTGCGGGCTCAAAGTCAGAGTTTTACGACTGCCTGTAATCTACCGTAGATATTACGCAATTATTGTTTTGCGTGATTGCGTAATGGCGACTGTTACGTAGTTTGTTGAATAATCTACGAACAATTTTAAAATCTATTTAGTCCTGATATGGCAAGGAGTTATGAAATGGTGACCTTTTGATTACTAAAGTTATGAAACTTGATATAACAGGAGATAATGAGTTCTCTTTTGGGTAAAAAACAATTAAGAGTGTAAACCACATTCTAATACTCCTCACTAGACTAAGCGAGTAAGGTTAGAAATATTGTGAGAAGGGGAAAGGATTTAAATTAAGTGATATTGAAATATTAAATTATAATGATAACGACAAGTGATTAGAATTGAACAGATAATACAATATATGAAAAACCTCTTAAATAGTTGCCATATAGCTCTCAGATACATCTGGAAACACATTTCGTACTTGAACTAACATTAACAACAACGCCGGAAAGCTCTCGCTACTTGTAAACGAAGTAAAAAGCTCTAAAATATAAACATTTTTGAACATGCATTTTTGTATATACCGTTTGAAAACGTCATCTTAACCCGGAAAATAGTTTGTGTGCGGTCACACTCCATCGGAAATGAATTTAATCACTTATGCCAATGGTATTTTTTAGTCGACAGCGTAATAATATCTACTCATCTCTCAAGAGCCAGCGAAGTTTGTACATATTTTATATTTTTCGTTTGAATCGGTTTCGGGAAGTGACTCGTATTTCAGTAATGCTAATCTTTTAAGTCCGGTGCATACTTAACTAACACTGTTTGGGTTTTTGTCTCTTGCAAATGCCAAATTCTTAAAGCCTGTTCACACTAGCAACTTTTGGTGCAACATTTATCGCGATTCCCACTGCAATATTTCCTGCACTCGCGCTGTTACTTCCAAAAGTACACGTGAAGTACCTGCAATTTCCGTGAATTTGAGTGCTAAGAAACTTGCAAAGGTTTTGAACAATCTCGAAACTTCAATACAATGTGGCGGCGAGAAATATTGCTGTGGAATTTGCGACAAAAATTGCATCAAAAGTTGCTAGTGTGAACGCGGCTTTGGGAATTCGGCATTTGCAAGAGACAAAAACCCAGACAATGTTAGTTAAGTATGCACCGAACTAAGAAGTTTAGCGTTACTGAACTACGAGTCACTTCCCTTAACATTCAAACAAAAAATGTAAAGTATGTATAAACTTCGCTAGCTCTTGGGAGATGAGTAGATTTTATTACAATGTCGACTAAAAAATACCATTGGGATATGTGATTAAATTCATTTCCGATGGAGTGAACGGGCCTTAATGAATGAAAATGCGTCTTGACCAAAGGTTAAATACAGAGTTAAGAATTAGAGGCTGTTTATTTTTATTCCAGTTTGTGTGATGTGTTTGTCAACGTGTGTGTATGTATCTGTGTCCAATATGGATTGGGTATGTTTGCGGCGTATAATCACGCACACCCCAACAAAATTTGAAAATGACTGAGATCTTGTAAAAAGTGATCAATATCATAGTATGGCTTTGAATATAATGATGAACCTCTCAAGTGTTCAGGACCAGTTAGTGGAATTTAGTAACCAGTAACCGGCTACAAAACACAGCTATTAGGGGTGTAACTGTAAGTCAGTTTGCCATCTCTACTCGCTTAAAACAGATTACTACGCGATTTCCTGTGTTACGAAAGCAAAAAGTAAACGAGAAATAATTGGTTTCGATTGTGTGTTTGTCATGTCGATTCACGTGCTTTTACCTGAAAAATCACGGCGACAATTCTGAACATTGTTGCATAATTGACTTCATAGTTATTGCATAATTGACTGCATAATCTCTTCAGTATTGGTACAGTATTGGCCAAGTATTGGTCCAATAGCAGAGTGGTAGTACGTGTTCTTTTAAAAGGTTCTTAAATCTATTTATACCGCCAAAGTTAAGTTGATATTGAAAAAGTGAATGCGTGGATTACGATTAATTAACAAACATACTATGTATTGCATAAGTCTTTGGAGCTTTATGGCACGGGATCTTACAAAATCGTTTGAAAACCCAGGTCATGTCGATAATAATAATAACGATGATGATAATAATAATAATAATAATAATAATAATAATAATAATAATAATAATAATAATAATAATAATAGGAACAATAATAAAAATAACAATGACTTAAGTTTAATAACAATAACGATAACGATAGTTACGAAAATAATACTTATAATAACAATAATAATAATAATAACTTCGTTTATCGACGGTAATACAAACTGAAAACTAAGTGGCCCTGTTACCTTTAAAAGCACTTCGATAAAACGCTATCCAAAATTGTAGGTATAGGAATGCAAGAAACTAAGGTTTAGGTGGCTAGAAATTACGAAATAGTAAAATGATCTAGATTGACATATTGGCTTAGATAATAGTAGAGTACAGTTTACGAAAAGACTTTACACTCCGGCTTTGTTTACTGTTCTGAGAGCAATAGTTTAGAGACCTTAGTTGAGCTGACAGCAAAAGCTCAAGTTTGAATACTGCATGAATCAAATTACTACGCCCACCTCCACCCGCCAAGTCATGTTCATTAGTATTCGTACTATGGTCTTTTATCCACCGTTAACTGAATAGCAGGCATTACCACTCAGTATAACACGCGTCTGGCAGCTAAATCTACCTTCTTGTAAGTAAGAATAATAATAATAATAACTTCGGCAGTAAGAATAATCACATTTTCTGATTTTTATGCTCACTCTAGCCCTCTGTTCAAAAAGCTAGGACTTATGAAACTCACTGATTTAGTCCATTGCAGGAATGCTTTGTTTATGTATGATTATTTCAATTCTAGGTTGCCGAATGCTTTTCATGATTTTTTCATAAAAGTTAATAAAAAACACAGTTATAATACTAGACTAGCTTCGAGACAATCTTATTACCTTCCTCAAATTAAAACAAATTATGGAAAATTTTCTCTTCGATACAATGGTGCGAAAATATGGAACTCGATCAATGATGAATACAAATACCTTTCTAGATCACTTTTTAACAAAAAAATTAAGACTGATATCACAAACTTGTATTAGTCAATATTGTATTGCCCTCAACTGTCTGTTTGCATTATAGATGATTTACAACTTTTCATGTACAATGTCTAGTGATAAATAGGTCAAACGTCATGTTATACATGTTTATTTTATTTTAATTACCAATCACAACTGTAATGTAAATATTTGTCTATCATTTTCTCTTCTCCATTTTGTTTTCTGACTTATGTTGTTAATTTTCTTGAAGTATTAACTTTAATGTATCTCACATTCACGACATTTTCTGCAATTTTAAATCTGATAACCTAACATGTGCAGGGCACTGCCGCAGCCCCTACGTCAGTGCCCTGCACATGGTCAACAGAGGCTATCTGGCTAGACTAGTTACATTAACTATTTCCAGACCAGCCTGTATCCATACTATGTTATTCTACTCTAATTAATGTAAATATTATGTTGAGATACAAATAAATTATCGTGAAATAAATTATCGCGACAAGATTGTCCCCAGGGCCCTCTGGGTATTTTTCAAACCGCCATTTTGAAAAATACGAGAAGGCCCTGGGGACGGGGTTGGGAGTCAGTAAGCGACTGGGTACGAGTCTTGGGTGAAGCAACTGCGGCCAAGCGGCTGTGAGCAACTCCCCTGTACCTTTCCTTCGCCCCAGATTTTTCGCTCGCCTAGAAGCTGAAGGACCACTCCTGGGTCTGCAAGGACGTATTTCTTGGGAAGGGTTGGACATGATAGCAAAATTGTATACATTAAAAGCTTTGGCGCACCTTGCCAATACGCAGGAACATCACAAAATAGTTAACTAGGACCAAGCGAAAAAACGGCAAACATAGACCCTATGCATAAATGGCAGCCATTTGCATATTCTTTCTTCTTTCTTCTTGCCTCGTTCTTAAGTCAAAAAATCAAAAGAATATGCTAACTTGAACGAGGCTAGTCAGGCTATTTTAAATACACTCGGACAAAAGAATATTAAAAAAGCCGCCATTTATGCATAGGGTCTTATTTACTTGCGTATAGCCAAAGATGTGTCAAAGTTTTGAGTGTCTTCAGTATTGGTGGTATGGTTCTGAACTTCTGATAAACACAACTCAAGCACAGAACAGTTTAGAGAAATTGAGGAAATGTTAGATTTTCTGCCGATCAAAAAATTTTTGAAAATTGATAAATTTTTATCTTAAACTATAATGGATATTTTTGTGATGAACTATGATAACCCAAATTTTAGCCAGAAGACAGTTTTTCTGCTTTGCTTCCCTAAGAAAGGTTCTATACTCTTCCCATAACTCCCTGCGCACCACGTTTTTGTTTTTTCTCTTCTCTCCTTTTTGATGCCTCAGTGGAGCAGAGGGGATATAGTGCTTAAGTGGAGACGTACAAAAGAACGTACACAGTATGCAAGAATTTTAGTAATTTATCACTGGCAACTACCTTCAAGCAAGTCCAGAGACCTGCGGGTTTTATTTCTCGACTTGCAATAAATATCACATCATCTTAGTTTCTTGTTTTTGTGATGCCTATTTCCAGGTTTGTCATAAAAATGGTGCTGTCCGGGTGAATGTTTGTGGTTCACAATTTTCCTGGGCTTCTGATTTGAAGTCTTAGTCTTTAGGCTCTTGTGGTCTCGTTTGCTCAACTGGTCGCCAAGCTGCACATGTTTTAGCGATTCATACCGCTTACCAGTAGTGAACGTGTTTCGCTTGGCAATTTTTTCATCACACTTAGAACTTGTTGATGATCTGTGCAAGGGTTCACCTGAAAATTAATCAGTACAAAAGTGATACATAATTGTAGAGCCATATTCATTTCTTCCTCTAGATTTGTTAACCCTTTTATACAGTATTTTAAGTGTTTGTTAAACTGCAATGGAGAGCAGTTCATATACCATAAACCCTCTAAAAAGCCCCCCATTCTAGAGCCTCAAATTTGTAATAAGGCCCCTCCTAGAGCCTCAAATTTGTAATAAGCCCTCCCTCTCTAATAAGCCCCCCTCTAGAGCCTCAAATTTGAAATAAGCCCCCCTCCTAGAGCCTCAAATTTGTAATAAGCCCTCCCTCTCTAAAAAGCCCCCCTCTAGAGCCTCAAATTTGTAATAAGCCCTCACGCTCTAAAAAGCCCCCCTCTAGAGCCTCAAATTTGTAATAAGCCCTCACTCTCTAATAGCCCCCCCTCTAGAGCCTAAAATCTGTAATAAAACCTCACTCTCTAATAAGCCCCCCTCTAGAGCCTCAAATTTGTAATAAGCCCTCATTCTCTATTAAGCCTCCCCTCTAGAGTGAATAGCCAAGATGGCCGCCATAAAAATCCAAAATGGCGGCTTTATGACGTCATACATCCATCAGATAGTTAAACTTAATCGTTTCCGAACTACGGGCCGCGGACACTTTCTACCCTCCCCCCATGACCAAGAACCTCCCCAAAGCCCGTGTAAGATAGCGCTATTTACTTACCACTGGCAAACAGCTTGGAGCGACGACCCAAGTTGGAGGATACCGCTCGACCAATTACTCTCTCCAGTTGTTGTTGCATCGCTTGGACGCCCTCGTAGTCCACAAATATGTGTTCAAAACGATAACTGCAATTAGAACACAGCTGGCAATTTTTCGCGCGCTTTTTGTATGGCGCGAGCGTGCATCTATAACTCGATAGACGCACGCCCGTGTGTCTATTAAATCGCTTGATCGCGTTCAACCAATAAAAATGCTCAGAACGGTTTAGGAGAATTTTGTACGTTATCAGCTTATAAAAAATGCTTAAAGTGACAGAGACAATGTTCTAAAAGAAATGTAACATACTTTATTGTGCGTCTATCGAGTTATGGATGCACTTGGGGAGTTGGGAGAGCACTCGAGAAACTAGAGAAGCACTCGGCTTCGCCTTGTGCCACTCTAACGCTTCTCTCGTGCTCTCCCAACTTCCCGCGTACATCCTCGATAGACGCACGCAAACCATGGACCATTTCTTAAATAACAGACAAGCCACTGGTTATATACACCACCGTCCGCGGACAGGGACGATAAGCCGACTAGAGGCTCCTGAAATTCTATCTCAGGGAACTTAAAACAACCCACACAATTCTCGAAAAGAGCAGGGTAATCCCGGTGTTATGGTGAGGGCCACACGGGAGAACCATATGGATGTAAGTGTGCTACCCTCAATAAATAAACTAAAAAGGTCTTTACTTTACTTTATATAAGGGGTTTTTAATGTCTCACTAGCAAACTATATATTTCTTTGCAAAAAAGCAAGTTCATTTATTGCCTTTGTTCTTCGTGTTTTTCTTTGTGTTCCAGATCGTAATAGTCCCAATTTTACGCTCCTTCCAACCAAAATCCCGAATCTGCCTGTCCACAATTTACTCAAAAGTTTCGCAAAGTAGTTCAAACGTTGCTATCTTTGTCACAAAAAAGTCGCTCAGACGTTGATCGTTTCCTGAAAAGTTCAGTTGCTGGGAGTTGCTTGTCGTAAACGCCGTTAGGGTATATCAGTCTTCAGTGATTCTCATTGGCTGATTTTCTTTTCGTCGTTAAAAAAAAAATACGCTATAAAACCTTACAATTTTAAAGCGATTGGACTAACTAAACACGAAGTACGCAATCTCATTTAAACTTGACGTTATAAAAACGCCATTTTGGATTTCGTTGCGTTTAATATACTACTTAGCAAACTCTGTCAATCTCCTCCCCCCAGGAGCACTACCCCTCCCCCCTCAGATTCCATCTACTGTACCCACCTGAGCCACAAGTAAATATCAAACACTTCGTGGAGAGCGCCCAGTTCTTGCAGGTGCGTCAGTGACTTTGGTCTGAATGGAGGCCACTGAATGAGAGTTTTGAGGGAGTCGCCTGTCAGTTCTTCTTCACGGCTAACAAGCCAGGCAAACTAGAAAATACAGACCACAAACTGGTATATTAATATACACTCCAAATCATATTTGAACCTTAATCCAAATGGCACGGACTCGTAAATTGATGCATATCAACACAAGTTCGTAACTTGCTGTCAACTTGTGATTGGCCTAGTTTCCGTCCGTTGACTTGCACTAGAGAACTTTAGCAACGAGGACGGGAACGTCAACGAAGACGGCTGCCGAATTCTTAACTTTCCGTTTTCATTTTTCTTGTTTGCATAACACAATCGCTTTTTTTTGTTTTATGTGAAGGTGTGTGAATGGGAAAAATAAGAAGCTTCATTCTTGAGGCCGCACATGTATTGAAATGATTCACACTTTAACGCTCATGTTCTCTATGAAATCCCAGAATTGAGCTTATCACGTTCTGTTTTCCAAAAACGACGACGGAAAGGTGGCCAGCTGGGTGTATTCCAACGTGACGTTATTGTACTCTGTAATAAAGTCCATTGATTTGTAACGTTCTCGTTGACATTCCCGTCCTCGTAGTTAACAGCTCACCGTCTTCGAAGGTAAGCAAGCAAAAGGAGATATTGGCATAAGTTAACGGTAAACTACTGCAAAGCTGTAAATCACATTGATTCGCTGAAAGATTGGTAGACAAGATTACCCATTGTTGTATGCACATATTTATCATTTGACATTAATTAACTGAAATGAAAGACTTTTTTTTTTCTTTGTGAAAAGACAACACTAAATTTTCCACAAAAGCGGCAATCTTACAGTGAGCTTTCTGCTCAATGATAGAATTCTCACATTGACAAATACAAGTTACCACGTATTCAGCCTCTAACATAGCTTTACTAGTTTCATTCACCCGTTTCTTTCACCTAATTTTTTTTTGTCAAGCAACTACATGTGTTTGGTTGTGTATCACTATGTGTGTGTGTGTGTGTATAGGCCAGT
>JAOBYE010715581.1:0-10859 GCA_025403585.1 Parazoanthus swiftii
CCCCCTTCCCTTCCATCCACCCTTTGTACCATCCCCTAAATAGAATCGAATTAGCAACATATATGCTTGTGACCAAGACGAATATACAGAATATAGCCGAATCAAAGCAAACACTGCCTTTGCTGGTCACCATATTGTTTTCTGAGGAAACACGAAAGTAACCAGTCTATATTTTTTGGCAATCTATTTACTTACTCGTACAATCAGCGATGACTACACTAAATTATCACAGCAATACCGACGGATATCGGTCAGCGATAACTTTTGAGTGACGTCACCGTTACCCAATCTTCAAACGTTGCGCATGCGAGTAACTGTAAAACGAGTCGAACAAGTACGAAAACTGACCGAAAGGTTGAATTTAGAAAATTTTAGAATACTCTGGACTTTGGAAATCGCTTAGCTAGTTTACCCCACATTTGATTTGGTCAGTTGCCATACAGTCAAACATTTGCGTGGCTAAAAACAACTGTGAACTCTGGTCTAACTTTTTTTATACTGACACCGAACAAACGCCGTCCCCCGCGAATAAGAAGCCTACAATCACGTTCGTGTTCTAGCAGGTGAGACTACAAAACAAACTGCAATGTACATTGCACTTAACTGTTAAATGGCTCCGTAATTGCTTCACACACAAGTTAAAAGGACAACAAATTAGCACCGGACGCATCTCTGTTCCTAAGCAAGTGCTACTGGACTTTTCCCCGTTATTTCTCAGTTGACTCGAGCAGTCGGTGAACTGTCATCACTCCATCAACTCGCTTCAGGTAAGAAAGAAATTTTGTTGAAAGATTTTCAAGCTATCACGAACATTTTATATATGATGTTATCTCTAGTTTGTGTTAAGATTTGTTTAAGGTAGAAACTTCAGGCCTTCGTTTAGTCTCGCTGTGTTTTCAGTAGATAAACTACAACTGCCTCTATTGTTTGGAAACGTAGCGTCTATTTTCTTGTAAACTTGATACAAAGCACAAAGGATCAAAAGCCGAAACAATACTGAACATAATGTCATAAGAAAAGGTCTTCAGTGTTAGTACAAATTTAGTTTATTCGATGCACCGCCACAAGCTCTTGAGAAAATACGTGGTGGATGTTGTTAATTAATAACGAAGCACAAAGTAGAGGACTTAAATTTCGCTTACCTAAATCTCTCATAAAACTAAAAAAAAAAACATATTTTTTTGCAGCTTTCAAGAATCTGGTTCACAATCTGCCATGCTACCAAAGGCAATTCCATGGCTTGTTTTTCTGTTGACGGTCATGGAGAAGTCCTATAGTCACCTCCCTTCCCCCAAGGGGCTCCACTTCCTCGGGGTTGGTTACAATCTTCTCAAGGGGAACCCTGAAGGGGGGGAGCTGGCCAACGGGGGAGTCGACCCAGGTCTCCTCTTTACAAGAAAGATCTTCCAGGTAGGGTTCGCAATTTCTCTCTTGGTTTTGTTCTCGGAAATTTGAAAACTAAAATAAGTTTTAAGTTACTAAACGTAATCGCTGAAAAGTAAATTGAAATGCTTAGTGCAGATTGAAAATATTTTATTCAAATATAACGTATCCAAGCCATGATTACGAATTCTGGCAAAACTTTAAGACCATACCAAGAAGATATCTCAGGCCGAGTCTCTAAGAAAGGAACGTGTATATGCAAATTCTGGAAATGAGAACCGTTACTAAATATCGTGTCAAGAGAGCAGTGCAGCTTAACATTTCAGTTTGGCAAACAGGCGATTGAAGTATACACAGCCGTTAATATAGCTTCATCATGAACTAACTCAGTGTTAAAGAGCAAAGCATTCGAGTATTTGTTGGGAACAGACTTTGAAGTTGTACAGACGCAAAAAGAAACACCATTTGAGGGTAAAATCTTGGGGGGGGAGAAAGTTGGCCTTCGTCCAAAAAAAACTCGGCCTCGGCGCACGAGAAGACGGAACCCGAAACAATGTACTTTTGGACCAAGTGAATAGATAGTTTTCTTAACTCGGAACCTGCTTTTAACAAAGTTGATTGTTCTTTTTGGTTTTGCTAAAAAGTTAAAAAGTCTACAAATTGGCATTTTACTTTAACTCATTTCGCACCTCTGAGATCTTTGCGTTGAGATCCACGTCAAAGTAAACAAGCAAATAAAGTATTCAAATAGTGAAAAAGCTGCAAACAAACACCACTAAAAGCAACCATTACCATATCAATTTCGGCTCGTTTTCAAAGCTAAGTAAATACAGAGCAGCGGAAGATGGCAATCTTGTTTCGCTCGACTCTCAAATGAAACCAGCCACGAGAGTGAGATCTCGAAGGAAAAAGATCAATTGTTTAATTATGGCAGACGGCTTTTACTTTAATCTACACGTTTTGTTTAAGTTTATAGACTAAGTATCTAGCGTCCTGAAGATTTAACCGTGTTTAAAAAAGGTTAAACTAAACTAAACGTCCACTTGAATCAACTTGATGAGAACACTGAAACTCAGATTTGCTTCAATTTTTATTGCTCAGATTTTAAAGGACAAGCTCAGAACAATCTCAGTCGTAAGCTATGGATCGTGCTCCATAGAAACACGTTGTTTTAGAAAACTAGAATTTCCTGAATAGAAATACGAACAATTTAAGAACGATTTGAGACTTGTACTCCGCGCAGACTATTCTCCCTCGCTACGAGAGGTCTCTCACTCCGGTGAGAGAGGAGAATAGTAGTCTGCGTGGAGGCTATTTGGGGCTGAATTAGCCAAAAAAACGACAATAGGGGAACTCGGCCAAAAGCTTTAGTCGGGTACATAATGAGGAACCCTTACCCTACCCCTAACCCACCCCATCCTATAAGTCGGATCCTTTAGCCGGGTACGTATTGAGGAGCCCCTACCCTACCCCCATCCTATCCCAAACCTATAAGTCGGGTCCTTTAGCTGGGTACGTATTGAGGAGCCCCTACCCTACCCTACCCTACCCCAATCCTATAAGTCGGATCCTTTAGCCTGGTACGTATTGAGGAGCCCCTACCCTACCCCCATCCTATAAGTCGGATCCTTTAGCCGGGTACATGTTGAGCAGCCCCTACCCTAACCCTGCCCTACCCCCATCCTATAAGTCGGATCCTTTAGCCTGGTACGTATTGAGGAGCCCCTACCCTACCCCCATCCTATAAGTCGGATCCTTTAGAAGTCAAAAGTTTTGACCTGACCCTTAACTCTAACTCGCAGCTCACACACAAACTGGGCAAGTTGTCGGTAGACCGGAAGTACGTTGTTCCTGACCAAGTGGTGTTTGCTCCTCGCTCTTCCTGTGTAACCACGCACAAGAAGGACACGTTCGCAGGAGAGAAAAGTTACCAGAGAAAACTGACAAACGATGTCTCCTCGAGCGGTTAGTGGAACTCCTCACAGAGCGATAACAAACGCATTTACTGTATAAACTGAGAAAGATACTTGGCAATCACAAATATAGACAGACAGAGAGACAGACAAAAAGACAAACAGACAAACAGATTGACAAAGAGAGCTATAGATAGATAGATAGATAGATAGATAGATAGATAGATAGATAGATAGATAGATAGATAGATGGATGGATAGATAGATAGATAGATAGATAGACAGACAGACAGATAGCGAGATCGATAGACAAACAGACAGACACACATACAAACTGACTGAAAGATTGTCTTTGGTTGTTAGAAAATAATGAAGATAGGTAGGTACCTTCAAACAAACAGAAAAACGGATAGACGGATAGACGGAATGAATGGGTGGATGAATAAACTAAATAATGAATGAATGAAAGAGAAAAATGAATGATTGAATAAATGAACGAATGAATGAAGATCCTTTATTAAAGACAGTTGAGAGACGAAAGACCATTGGATATCTCTTCTATTTTCTTCTAAGCAACTGACAAAGCTTGCAAATAGGTGCTAAGGGTATACCAGATAACGAATTTTTTAATCATTTTTCAAGGTGGATTTGATGTCATTCTATACAAATTTGCATTCACTCTAAGTTCACGTAAGTAATTTGTTATCAAGTATTTAAGTAGTTACACCCATGTAGTTATTCCGTTCTTATTGGCTTATTAATTGCCATCAAGGTAATCAATTGATTGAATGTTTTGATTGACGAAACAATATTTGTTGTAAATGTTTTAGTAATAGTTGTAAAGCGCTTAGAACTGATCTGTATAGCCCCCATATAAGTATTTTTCCATTATTATTATTAATGTTACCATTATTGTTATTATTATTGTTATTGTTATTACCAATATTATTATCATTTTTATTATTATTATTATTATTATTATTATGGATTGATGGATCATTAAATTGAACATACATGGTAACTATTATATCTCCAATTCAAGGGTATGAAAAAATCAAGAAAGAAACAAGCAAGTTTCACAACGTGTTCTACGAGGAGAAAACCGTGTGCAACAGGGGTCGGGCGCGTTTTCAGTTCGCTCTGGCGGCCAGTGGAGGGTTCCCTGTGTCCACCGAGTTCGCAGTGGCCGTGTGTTCTCTTCCTTCCAACTATAGCACCTCTGACTACATGTGGTTCCTGGAGCGATGGGGAACAGTAAGACTACTCAAAACTACCCACCGTCTCTCCCTTAGGTTGGGGTTAGGGTTTAGGGGAGGGGTGGCTTGGTGAGTGGGTCGTCACCAAGAAACCTCAAATGATCCGATGCTCAACATAAAGCTCCTCTTTTATCCGCTCGTCTAACGCAAATGTATCTGCCGCAATCGTCTTGTTTTTCTATTGAGCATTTCGAAAGATCAGGTTATCATGTGAGAGGTCACGCCATAACCAAACGGGTCTTAAACTGGATTCAAGGAACAGTGGGCTCGTAAAATCTCAGCAGTTGTACCCAATGAACATGCGCAACAAATGAAACCGTTTAAATCTGCTTGACAATTTTTATTTCTGCCAAGATTCTGACAGAAAGTACGCGCATTGTCAACAGAACCACAATATCGTTCACCCTGTCGATCATGTATAAGTGAGGGTAAAGGGTAGAGTATTGTAAGACGCATATTTTTAATAGTACGTCATACAGCAGTAGATTGGTCCTTGGACAGGGCCGTAGCAAGGGGAGGGGCTGGGTGGGGGCCTGTTCCCCCCCCCAGTTTTTTCCCCAACAAATGTGTCAAGTTCAGCAAATTCTGAGAAGGTCTGAGAGAAAGAGGAAATGTTTTACTAGATTTAGACACTGATTTTGTTTCAAATGGTGTTTAAAACCCAGGAAAAACGTTTTCAGACAAACTTATTTTCAAAATTTCCTGGGGGGTGCATGCTCCCGGACCCCCTAGAAAGTTCCCAACTTCGGTTCTCGATGCCCCCCCCCCAGTTTTCAAGGTTTGCTACGGCCTTGCTGGAGGAAGTTAATTTTGTATAACGATTTCTTTCTTCAAGTATTCATGATACACACTGTCACAATGCACTACTACTACTTACAATAAATAGTAGTAATAATAACAGCAACAATGTATTATTTGGAATATTAACATTGGGAACCCTCAATTGGTTTTGAGCCCGCGCCTTCTGATTTGCAGCACATTGTCCTTGAAGCTGAACTTGGTACAAAGAAGGTTGAACGATACAAGAGTTCTCTAACTGAGTTCACCAAGTACGCAATGAGTAATGTAAGTCAATCGAATCTTAATAAAAAGATTGTTTTTCCTTTTAAGGGGCCAACCATTTGGCATGGAGAGAGTTATCGTGTATTTGGGCTTCTTGACATAACTTAGGATTTTCTTTTTTTTACTCTACCTGAACGCTGCAGAAATGTTATTTGGTTATAAAAACACTTTAACTCTATTGTTGCTTGCACGATATTTTAACCTTCTCCTCTACCCCCTTCTTTAAAAAGGAAAAGTTAAGTTGTCGGTCCCTAAAACACAACATACCAACAAAATAAAGGAGTGTTACAGTTTCTATCCTAAGATTTTACCTCTATCGGTTGAGAGCGAATTATTCAAGATGAAATGGAGATACATCAGTTAACCAAAAAATGTTTAAAGAGCCTGGTATACTTTGTATACGGATTTGTTTCACTTCTCGTTCGTACTTGGTTTTTCCCCACATAGTCAACTCAGTAATATGTTATCTTTGTACCAAAAATAGAAATGAGTTTGTTTTGCTGTTTTGTAACTGAATCGACGGAGTTTTCTAATATTTAAAACCAAAAATACCTTTAACCAGTCATGTCTGTCAAGGTTTGATGGATTATAAACCAATTTAGCACTTTTTGTTCCTGCGCGAAACATCGCTTACAACACAATCCATAACTAGACAAATAACAATCCAACTTAATCGCCACCTAAAACAGGCCATCCGTACTGTTTGCTTCTTGAAAAACGTAGATTGGTATCTGAACAGTTTTTAATTCAGATATTTCAGCTTGAATCTGAGTTTTCTTGTCAATGAACTTTGAGCAGGGACAAAGCCGTCAACGACCTTCATTTTTGGGCTCCTCACAGTTTTGAAATCTTCACGCCTTAATCTCAATTTTCTTCTCAGATCGAGTCATCGGTATCGGCTTCGGGGCAATACAAAGGGTTCCAAGGCTCTCTTAAGGTCGACTTTAGCCTTTTCCAAGAGTCCATGAGCAGCAACACAAAGTTTGGGGAGAATAAAGTGACTTTCCAATCAGGTGGCGCCGAGCTGCCCGAGCCAATTGCTCTAAAACTGCTGCCAATGGAAGAGGCGTTAAACCCACTGTACTTTGAAGCTTTGGACAACAGATGTGTTCTGTCAGGGACTTCCAAAACTTGGAACTCACGGATTTGCTGCTCACTAGACAAACGGCGAGCCAATTTGATTAAAGCTCTTCATAATTATGCAAAATGGAAGCAAGCAGTTCCGCCAACTGGTAATTTGTCTGTTATTTGCTAAGGGAGCTTTCGAGTAAGATCAGTTGTATCTTGGGTTGGATTTGAAGTAATTTTTTCTTGTTACAGTAGAACATTTTTATAAGAACGTTAAGTCTGATAAAAGCCCATTATTTAAGAACATGTTATGAGGCTGAGGCTGGACTGAATAGATAACTTTTCTTATTAAGAAAATGGAAGTTGTTTGTACTTTAAAGTTAAAACTGTAAAGTAATGCTGGGTACAGTGTCACACCTGTGACTTGAAATGTCAATTTGGCGAAAACTACAATGTTTGTCGTTAGCCATATTTATGTATGTGTGGTAAGCCAAACATCAATAGCTCAAAATCCTTGTCCTACTGTTGGCTTGGCAAGCCTAGACTCGTTTACTGCATTCTCCTAACGCACAGACGGGACATTTTGAAAAAAACCCTCCCAGAACAGGGCCGTAGCAAGCCTTGGAAAACTGGGGGGCACCGCTAAGAGCCTAAGGTCCGAGCCTTCCAGGGGGGGTCCGGGGACATGCTCCCCTGGGAAATTTTTAAAATTTGCTTGTCTAAAAAGTATTTCCAATTTTACTTATACTTGAGGCAATTTGCTGAGCTTGACACATTTGGCACATTTGCAGGGAAAAAAACTGGGGGGGCACTGGCCCCCCAGCCCCTCCCCTTGCTACGGCCCTGCAGAGTGAAAAATTAAGAACATCTTCAGAAAAAGAATTGATGCTGAAATCTTGAAAATTTAAGACACATTCGGACTGAGTTGCCAAACTGGACAAACTTTCTTATTATTAATATGTAGTTGTGATTCGGTTCTCGGGTAATCAGTATTATCCTCGAATGGCTCAGAAACATGCTTTTTGGTAGCTAGAAAAGTTGTTTGAATTTTAGCAAAAATGACGATTTTTAGTAAAACATGGCAAGAAAAGGTCAACACTTTGGAATTTGCTTCACAGAACCCAACTTACAAATCCCCATCACGTGGCCCCTCGGGACCTATGGCCTGCCAATGCCAGTTTCCGGTTGTCAGAAAGGCTCGGGGTTCCCGTGGCACAAAGGCTACCGTTACCACGATACCGAGAACAAAAAGGGTGCAAACAGCTGGTCTAAGCCCTTCCACATTTCCGGTCCAGTATGGCGCAATGATATGTACCAGAAGTTTTGCATGAAGACACAGGAAAGAGGCACGCCATACGATATGGACTGGCCCAAAGGGCAATATTGCCTTTTTAAGAAAGGCGCATGCCCCAAAGGTATGTCGACAAATTTCATTTAACCGAAAATGTTCTATCTTTGGTACTCCATATTTTAACTCTAATTACTATAGATAGATATATTAGAAGACCTAGTCACGTGGCTTATTGTGTTTTAACAAACTTGCCCAGGCTTCCGTACTGGATACATTAAATGGGACGACGAGGATAGGAGGAATAAAAACAGTTATGGTGGCTCGGTCCCGGATGGAGCTTATGGCGTTAATACGGTAATCTATTACTGCTGCCGTACAGATGGCCACGCCACCAACCAGATCTACCTTCCCACCGACAAACCGTTCGTGTTGTTCCCTTACACCCACCAGTGTCAGTACGTGCACGGCATGAAGGTCTCCAAGGAATGGTTCCGCTGGGATACAGAGGATTTCTGGCCCTCCAATAGAGCGGGAGGAGTAAAACCCCACGGTGGTGTCGGCAAAAATATCGATATGCAGTATTGCTACTACTCGCGATAAATTAAGCTTCATTTTGATGAACAGTTAGCGATGTGCTTTATTGCACTTTTTAATGAGTGATTCTTTAATTGCTTCTGATCAAACGAGAAATAACTTAATCCTGTTAATCACTAGATTGAAAATAGATCGGGGGGAAAGGACTCGACTTCACGGTGGATTTGGCAAAAATATCGATATTGAATAATGTAACTATTAGCGATGAGTCAAGCTTAATTTTAGTAAACATCAACCGATATGCTTGCTTACATTCTTTCAAAAGAAATGATTCAATAAATTTCTGATTAAAACAGGATGTCTTAAAATCGGTTATCATTGTTCATATATTTTAATGTTCAGAACCGCAAGTCTTTATTTAGCCACACAAACCCATTTAGATAAGACTTCTTCCAAAAAGTCGTGTTAAAATTATTGCAAAAGTAAAACTATTTACATGCATTATTGAAATTATTAAGACCAAAATTTGATTTATATGAAAACAGTTTCACGTAATTTAGTTGTTGATATTTGGATCCAAAAGAAAGTTAGATGTCGATACATATGGTTTTAGGAAAAAAATTGCTAATCTGGGTTGTGCGTTTGAAAGCAATAGACTTTATGCACGATAGAATGGGCCTGATACCCGAAATGTGTTTTCTGGTGAATTCAACATATCTTTTACCTTTGTAGTTTACAAGTACAGCTATTGTTTCAGAGGAAGGAACTAACCGCCATCTTAAACCGAGACCAGAATCCATTTCGGGCATCAGGCCCATTGACGTCATCATGCATAAGGTCTATTCATGCCTTCTATACTAGATTACACAACTTCATTTTCCCCTAAAAGTCCTAGATGGTCTCTAAGCTATTGTCAATTTGTTAAATTCACAACTGTTACATCCTAACATTAATTTTGTGACGTCAGAGTGACCGTATGACAATTCATGCCGCGTACCCAGTCACTGTTAATCGGGTACAATTGAAGTGACGTCATCCTTTTGTTTCCCGTACGCCCTTATGATGACGCCATATCTCCTCCAGAGAAATACGGCAACAACTGCAGCACTGATTAATACGACAAGTGGAACAACAACCGCTACAGCTATTATCCAAGGTTTTGTCTTCGGCGTGGGTTTGGGGGATGGTTTGCTTCTCTTTCCTAAATGATGATGAAGGTGGTTATGATAATGATAATGATAATAATAATAATAATAATAATAATAATAATAATAATAATAATAAAAATAATAATAATAACGATTTTGTAGTCTGTTAATTACAGTGTCATGACCTTTTGTGCAATAAATTATGAAAACTGAAGCTTGCGAACAAGCCAGCGCCCGTTCCGGCCAAAGTTCCCTCCATTAATTACTGTATAAGAAGATGTTCAAACGTACGCCAAACTTGCCTCAAGTATTATATTGTCTAGAGACACATACGCGGCGCAGGCTCAGTAGCCTATTTGACATAAGGACTCCCGAAAGGTGAGGGATTATAGTTTCAAGTCTGTCAGTAATTGTTAGTAGGTGCGCGCGAAGCCTGAGTACGACAGGACAAACGCGCGCATAGAAAAGACGCCTGGAATAAAACGTATTTTTTCTTCTCTCAAGTGCCTTTTTTGTTTCAGATCGACCGCGCGCTTGCATTATAGTTCGCAAACCCCTGTGCTTAGAGAGTCTACTTGGCAGTGTACTTACGGAAGTAATAGGGGGTTGATTTGGGCCACGATGAATGAGCGCAGAATCCGTGTACACCGATCTCTTCTGGGTATTCCTCACAGAGCTCCACTTCTTCGGGATGGTAACGGAAAAAATCCGGACAGCGATCCGCAATAGCGCGACAGTCGGATTTACACAGACCATAAAGGCGCTTCTTTTCTCCTTCGTAACAGGGTGGGAGAAATTGCACACAGAACAACTTCCTCAGAACAGAAGCGCATCTCGGGTTTTTTGTAATGAAATTTTCAAGAAATGGCGGTAGCGAGTTGTCGGAGAAGTTTAAAGATGGAGAGTCCAAAGTTGTGTTGTAATGCCATTTCACCATTAAGGCTTGTGTTGCGTTGGATACGATTGTGCGGTTGTATCCCAGATCGCCGCACATCGGAATCAATCGATCGTGGCACTTTCCTACTGCTGAGTAATCTGAAAAGCACGAAAAGATTTATCTGTGGAGCATTTATTTTGATAATTGATAATAATGCATGATGAACATTGAACATTGCTATTTGTATAAAACTACTACTACTACTACTACTACTACTACTACTACTACTACTACTATTACTACTACTACTATTACTACTACTACTAT
>JAOBYE010715625.1:0-10854 GCA_025403585.1 Parazoanthus swiftii
AGGGCTACATGTAACAACTGGGTTACCTATGGATAGCAGTATGATGTTAGTACAGACTGTTAATATATCCAAGGGCTACATGTAACAACTGGGTTACCTATGGATAGCAGTATGATGTTAGTACAGACTGTTAATATATCCAAGGGCTACATGGAACAACTGGGTTACCTATGGATAACAGTCGGTATTAAAAGGTAAAAGTGCTAACAACTCAGTTACTTGTGGTAGTTACTGTTGGTAAGGCCCTCTATTGTCTCTGTCTGTCTGTCTGTCTCTCTTATGAACCTACCCACTCTCTCTCTCTGCCATCTCTTTCTTTCCCTGTCTCTCCCTTTCTCTCCCTTTCTCTCTTTGTCAGTTGGGTCATAAGTTATGACCTCAATATGTGACCCTGGTAGTTATGTCAGAACCAGGCCCCCTCTTATTTACTAACATCCTAATAGACAAGAGTGGAGCATGGCATGGTAACCAATTGAAAACACATCACATTTCAAGAAGACAGGGTTTTAGGAAATTCAATAGCGAAATGCTTGGCCCTCTGAAAGCTCTACTGTGTTTGAAGATCATTTGGGGTGCACAACTTGATGTAACAGCCATGGGTCACTTTAATAGGTATTTCATAATGTTGTTACTTCAACCTGATATTTACATTTTTGTTGGTTAAATAGATCTGGAATGTTGCCATGGAAACAGTCACCCCTCTTTACCGAGCTAGTGGAGGAGTCACCCTTATAAAGTGGTCACCTGATGAAAAGAAGTTGCTTGCGGCTGGGCCATCTACCAGTTTCAGGTATTTATAGTTGTTCCAAATGTACAAATAATTTTAACTTTCTAAAATCTCTGATTCAGATCTAGACAATCCTCCATAAATTACATGTAAGCTGGATACTGGCTTCTGATTGGTTGCATTCTGTTACATGTATACATGGAATAAGAAAAACTTGCGTTAAATACATCAGTACGTAACCATTACGGTAACATTATTTAGTGGGGACAATAGCTTAACATTTCAAGTAAAGAAGGTCGCAGAATGGTCAGACCAGGATTAATTGAATCTGGGACTTTCTGTTTAGCCCACCAAGATCTAATGGACTGAGCTGAGCTAAGCACGGCCATATAATGTAATAAGTAAAATTTAATGTATTCTATCTTTTTTCTAGGGTATGGGAGACACAAACGTGGACATGTGAAAAGTGGTCCCACCTTGCAGGAAGGTGCCAGGTGTGTTTCAACAACCTGGGGCAAATCTTGATTTTGAAGAGTTGGCGGTACATATTGAGCACACATGTCACATGACAGATTTGTAATATATTTATTAGATAAGTTTATGAGTTAGCAGCAATTTAGAAAACCTCCGACTTGTAAATATTGAAATATTGATAAAATTGTTTGTTACAACAGGAGGCAAGCTGGAGTCCAGATGGCAGCATTCTTTTGTTTGCAGTTGTACATGAACCTTCACTCTACTCACTGCACTTCCATGAACCAACAGGCAAGCAGTATACCTGTGCCATTTTGAGCTGAATTATGTGGTGGTTAAAGGTTTTCTGGTCTATCACATGTATGTGTTTGACCATGCACACCTAAATTTGTTGGATTTTTACTTCATTTAATATTAGATCTTGTAAACCAAAAGAGAGTTACGGACAGTGCACAGTTAGCTGTCAAATGTGCAGACTTCTCTCCACACAGCTGGGATGTCTGTGATGAACTCATTTCGTAAGTATTTGATTACTGCTAACTCATTTCCACAGACTCTAATTCTACTATTAATAAATAATAAATAAATAAATATTTATTTGCAATATATTTACAGTTACATGTACTTCAAAGAGTTATTATTATTTTATGTCCTAGACCTTGAGCTGCAATATTTTCAGTTGACTTATCTGTTATAACAGCATTGGATATTATATATATTAAATAAAATTTCTAATTTTTAAACTTTTGTTACCTTAAATCTGCACACAATGAATTTGCTCCAAATAGTTTTACCAGAGCCAGTTTTACCAGATGTGAGTACAACATAATATTATGAATCGTGTGCTTTTTTTGGTGAGGTGGGAGATCGCATGCCCTTTCTGTAATTCTTAGTTGCAGCTATTGTGCACTCATGAATTACTGTTTAGTGTATTTCATTAATTACTTGTTATGTTGTCATATGTATTAACAAGTAATTTCTGTTGTTAAGTGTTATCACAGCAGATTGAGCTCAACATTTTTTCAAAACATAAAGCTTGAAGTTTGGGGTGTAGCTTATACATTGTTGTGGCCTATACTACCGTATACATGGATGACGAAATGAGACTGTCTTGCTGACGTGTGTATCTGTATATTTTTAGCATTGGTGGTAGTGTCTGCTGCATGGAGTGGGATCCCTATGGTGAAAGATTGGCAGTAATTTTTGCAGGTACAGTTTTTCTGGACTATAATTTTTTCCTCTGATACAACTAAAACATCTTTGTACAACATGAGCAAGATTTCAAGGATTTCGTCTCTTTATGGCATGTTTTTTGTATAGTTTACATGTTTGTATGTTTATGGGCAGTAATAGCAGAATAGTTTTGTGGCTTGGCTTCAGATGAATCCACTTTCAATTGGTGGTGCCCTGTTAAATGGGCCAGCCAGAGCCAACATTATATCACTAAACCAATCACAGCATTCATTTCATCAAAACTAACCCTAATCCACTAACCAATCATCAGGACAACATTGTAAACAGAACACAAGGCTTGCAGTTGCGCTCACATTCTTGGCTGGCATGATTTTTTTTCATTGATTTGCTTTTACAACTTAAGTATCACAGCTTTCAAAATGTGTTTATGATTGATAGATATGGAGGATATTTAAGGGTGAAATAAAAGCATTGAGTTGCAGCCGCCGACATCCAAAAGTACCGTATACCTGTAACTTACCACTTGGTGGTTATACAAATTAATAATAAAATGTTAGTGAGAAGTTTTTTCAGCCAATCCATAGGTGCACTGGGCACACTGGTACAATCCTTTTATTATTAAAAGACTTTTTAGTTTCATACACTTAAGAGATGGCTGTCTTTTCTAATATTGGCATTTCAATGAAATAATTATATATATAATTATTATAATTATTTTGGACTTACAGTGTACATGCTCTTTATCAAGCTTAAATTATTGTTTGCAACAGATACAGTTCACATACTTTGTTTTACAGATGAGGAAGGGGAAGTTCAAGAATTGGTGACAGTTTTCAAGACAAGATTGAAGCCTGTATTTGAAGTTCTACCTAGGTAGTCATTGAAAGTATTGCATTTTGAGTTTGAATGTCAAGAAGTGTTAATAATAAAAATAATATGACTTTTACAGAAGTTTTCCAAATATTTTTTCTATTTTTTTTCTATTTATACATGGAAAGACTACAGACTGTTAATCTTAAGATTTAAAATTGCTATAACAGTATTACTGCAGTTTGTAATTACCTTTACAGTCGCTAATTTTACCTTCCCAAATACCTTTATATCTTAGATGATTAATTTTTATTCATCTGTTAATTAATGAAAATGATAAATGCAAGACACACTAAATGTAGTGCCAGTGGTGAGAACTGCTGAAAATGCTGTCACTTTGGGAAACGTGTTTGCCCATCTCTCTCCAGGTTTTATCTCTGATTGTAAAGCTCTCTTTCACACATGTTTTTGATTGCCTTACTCAGACAAGTTTACGACTACCGGTAATGTGCGGCATAAGATCTTCAAGTATATGTACGAAGCAAAAAATATTCTAGAGAACTTTTATGATTAAAATTCAAAAAGAAAAATCAGGGCTTAGGAAAGAATGGCCAAACATCCCCTTGAAAACTTGTTTTTAAGAAGGCTCGAAAACAGTTTATTTATAGTTTTAAAGCCACTGAATTTTATGAAAGGCTTACTCATTTGTAAGCTTTACAGAATATTTTGAAAACTTCCCCAAATGTGAGCTTTGATGTGCAAACAATAAATTATTTTGATGAGATAAAAAGGGAGGTTCACCGAATACTTGTGTAAAATGCAATCAAATGTTAAAAATAGGGTGTGTTTGAGGCCATTACAAATTGCCACTGAAACAGTGGTGGTAGTACAAAGATTGACAAGCTAAAACGTTGTTGTAACACCAGCTAAAAAGAGGTGGTACAAATCCAACATATGATGTTTGAAAAAGCAAAATGGAAAACTGGTAGGAGCCACCTTACTGCTCAAACTTGTTTTCCCCTTTCATTTATAATATGTAACTTATCAACATTGGAAAATTAGTAAAAAAACCATGTAGCACTTGCATTTTTCTTGTTCCAACAGTGGGTTTGTGAGAGGTCCAAAGGGTTGTACTCCACACAGTGTAGCATTTCAGAAGAATTTTGACAAAGGGGCTCTGTTGTCAGTCGTAAGTACACCAGGAATCTTAGCTTCTAGTTCATTTGTTAGGCTGGACCAATTTAACTTTTCGAAACATGGATCCAACCGAGTATTTTTTGGGGAAAAGCAGAAAAGAAAATTTAAAAATTGACTGTGGAATATTTTAAAAAATCTGTATAACCCATCTTAGCTCTGCAAGAGTGACAAAAAAGGAAGGTGAAAACAGGGTTATTTTCATTCCTTTTACCTTATAACTAGATTTTATTATTTTAATATTATTTTGTTCAGAAAGGACCTAGCTTTAGCAGTGTGTTAGAATGCCACAGCCGAAAAAACAGGATTTTTTTTGTTTTTCATTTTTTTCCAACTCAGACCAACTTATCGAATTTTGAAAAAAATCTGCTACCTAAAATTCAATTGGTCTGACCTTCCTGTTGGCTATGTAAAAAAAATATTGGGTGGCATTCCTGCACAACTATTAAAAGAAGCTCCTGACAAAAGTTTTTGAAAAACTTACTAACTTTTATTAATTTTTTTCACTGATTCATGATTTAACCAAAAATGCTCTTGGAAATTTTTTTTTCAATACATTCCAGACTATATGTACACTGAAAGTTTTTATTTTTTCAAGATGTCCATTTCATGCACTTCCACCTGTGCATGTAAAAGAATCATTGGCTGTCTGCTTATTTTGTCATCAATTCTGAGACTCCACCATCAACACATATGTGGCATACTTTGAAATACAATCATACAACTAAATGTCTTGACATTTAAGAATTTGAAAATTTGAATGGACACTTCATTAACAAAATAATGTATGTTTTTAAATCATCCTATATACCTTCAATGTTGGCACAGGTTAAATAACTGCTTTAGGACATAAAATCGATGTTATTGTTTGTTTTCTAAATAGGGCTGGTCAGATGGGACAATCTCCTTTATACCCTTATTGTTCACACCATCAGTTGTACTGGAAGCCAACATATTACCTCCAAACAATGGAAACATGTCCAATGGATCATCAAGGGGACATTTTACTGAGTGAAGATTATATATTCTGCATTGACAGTTTGTTCCATAATTCATGATGGTATATATACTGTCTAGCTTGCAAATTAAGAGAAGGAATTTCTTGGAGCCAGTGATTTTGTGGATTGGAGAGCGGTGTTTTAGCTAGCCAAAAAAGGAAAATGGCACTCAAATTTGCACATCATCAAAATAAATATTATTTCATTAAAATTATGCTGTTTTAAATTGGCAGCAATCATTCAATTGTGCATAAAATATTGAAAACATCAAAATGAAATCCTACAACTTCTCTGCACTTTATTACAAACTAAGGTTTGTGACGAGACAACAATGGGGAGATTCTTGAAACAAAAGGGCACAGTGCCCTCTCATTTTGGCCTAGCTAGAGCGATGACAAGAGTCTATACAGTATAATAACAAAAATAAAAACTTTTTTTTATGAGGGTGATACTTTACAGTTTAAAACTGACAAACCTGTGGCCCTCCAAGTCCACATTAGCATTAGCCTACTCCTATCAACAAGTGTGTAGGTTCTTTTAAGTCCCCGATAGAACATGGGACTATACCAACAGCTTCATGTCCCTGTTCACGGACAGTGTGGCAAAAAAGGTCACCTGAAGTTCAACCTTTGACCAGGATGGGGATTAAACCTGGGACCTCCTGGTGGGCAGTCAGAAATCTTACCAACTGTGCTAACCTTGCACACACAGATGTAATACGTTGTTTTATATTACACAGCATTATTTCAGTAGCAGGTAAGCCTTGTAGTCTATCGATGAAAGATGTGTAAATAAACATACTGTTACAAGAAAAAGAATGATATAATTGTGTTACTGAAGATTTTCTGTTGGACCTTACATCAAGTTTCAGTTGATTATGGCTTAAAATTGCAAATTGGAAGTGTGTCATCTCTACTTTGTGGAAGTTTATAGCTGCATCTAAAAATAAACAAAATATTATATGCCCACTGACAGATAAGAATTCTATCTTCTTTTTGAAAAAGTATCTTGCTTGTTTTTGCTCTAGATACTCAACCCTCAGGTGAGACACCAGTTTTCACCATGCAAAGGCAAAAATTACAATTTATGTTGTGTGGGCCATAATTCTCCTTTATTTATGACAATGGTTCACAACTTATTTTTCTAAGAATATTTTTTCTTTCTTTTCCTCCTTAAATGATGGTTTTCAAAGGTAACAAACACAAAAGGACAGTCTGAGCTGTAAAATCCCACTTTAAAGCCCTCACTGTGCTTAGTATACATAAATTTGCTGGGAATTTCGGTTGGGTTTACGGATGATAAAGGGGAGGGTGGGGATGGAGGCTTACGTCTGGGTGACCTTATGAAGTCTTAACAGAACAATAAAAACTTCAGAATGAGCAGTCGGAGTCTGAGTAATAAACTAAAGTCAACATACCATGACAAAACTATAGTTATAAATGCTATACAATTTTCTGTGAATACCTAATGAGCATATTATACACACTGTATGGGGTAGGAGGGGGGCTTGTAACTTGAATACGTTTGTTAGCAGGTGCATGGGTTTGGAAGGGAGCCTTAATGTTGGATTTCACTGTCACAGAATGTGGCATCGGGACTCTTGTTCTAATATTGCTTGTGAAAACTCAGCTGAAGTTGTGCAGGTTGTGAAAGACTAAATTGATCAAAGTTTTTTAAAATAATATTTATTTTTACCAGTCACACCAAACTTTGGTTGTTACTGGGCTCTTGCAATCAAATTTGTCTATTTTATCACAAACACTGATCTACCAGACAGTCACTCATTACACCAGATAACCCAAGTGTTAAAAGCTCTTGCAAGAATGTCGACAGATAAAACGTACATTCAAATGACTTCCTTGGGTCTAACTACAAAGCCATCAAAAGTTGAAATCATGTTTCTAATCTCTGCCCACATTGGATTTTGGCACAGCATGGAATATTTCCATTATTCATTGTTTTTGAAGAGCAATACAAATAAAACAAGAATAATTTATTGTCAACAAGATTCTGGTTCTGTGAAACTGTCCAAGTCAGTCCCATACACTTATTTTATTTATTAGCTACGGTAATTTTCTTGATGCTGAAGCAAGACTCATCACTCTTGCTATCATATCAAGTCTGTTAATTTTTGCTTGGTATGGTTGGCCAGTTATTTCGACTTTCTTGTTTGCTGGTGCTATAGTGACTTTTGCTACTTGTGTTAAAAAGAATTTCTGCATGAATCATTTTGAAGTAACTGGATGAAAGCTTGTTTTTTCTTCAAAAATGACCATACTTTTTCATATCTTGATGAATGATGAAAAATAAATAAAAATCCCTTCGGGTGTTTGACGAGAAACATGATATCAATGTTGTTGGCTTAAGTAAATAAATACCAATACCGGCAGTATTAATTTAAATATTTAAATATATTGCCCAAGCAGTTAAATTTTTTATCAAAATGGCTCCGCCGGGTTGTTTACCTTAGAAATTGCTCAGACATGAGCAATATTATTTTAACATTATTCAAAGTCATAATATTTGCGAATGTATATAAAAACCGTTATTCTATGCGGTGTACAGTAACAGTGTGGCTGCTGATCCGCAAAAAATCAGGCTCGTCCTGCAATTCTTGTAGACCTGTTTCTCAAGCCGTTGACATTGCTTGGATGAACACCGTTTGCTCGTATGACTCCATTCTCGTGTTTATTCTCGACGGTCAACTGGGAGGTTTTCTTGATCTTTTTAGCCATGCTCTTTCTCTGGCAAACTTTGGGGTCTTTCTTGTCAATAAACCTGCTGTTCATTTCATAAGCCAAGACAGTTCCAACGATGGGGCCGATCCAGTACACTAGTAAATGCTCCGACAGCTCGATACTTCCATAACGATGAGCGGCGAAAAATGTATGAGCTGTAGCGAGTGCTGGGTTCATCCATAGTCCTGTAGTTCTCGTGAGGGTATTGCACAAGAACACACAGAAAGTTGAACGAATAATTGGATTGTATCTTCGAATAGCATGGCCACGAGACAATAAGTCGCTCATTGTGGTCAAGAACGTAGCGAACGCTTCGATCACAAACCCAGCGGCAATGGAGATTTCTAGAGTCGAAGAAATTCCATTCTGTAGATGGATCGAATGAAGTTCACTTGAAGTCGATTGCCACAGCTTTCGTACAAATGGATAAGCCATCATGGCGCCTGCAACCTGTAGTACGACAGTCGATGCTAGACTGAGAACGGTAACTTTCTTGGGCTTGTTGTAAATGTCTTCGAGAAGACCACATGGATTCGCCAGCGCGCCGTCCAGTATAAACACCATGTTCTTTAGAGTTAGAAGGAGAAAACTACAGCAAATTCCAACCCAGAAATTGTAGAACTTGCCCAGGACTATGATTTCGAAGAGAACGGCTGAAAGCTCAAAAGATGAAATCAACTCTCTCGCATAATGTAATTGTCTGGCGGTCAGGACCCTTCGTAAAATAATCCTGATCATTTCTCCTAGAACGAAGACAAACGCGATGGCGGTCAGTGACCACAAAAGACCCATTGCTTCAGTTTGAATCCTCTTGCAGAAGACGCAAGTTACAAAATACACCAAGAGTTACATCGAGGTGATTTTCTGAATTTTGCAACAACCTGGTGGTGTAAACTGGATTGACAGGGTCACGTTTCTCCTTATTTGGTCAGTTAATTAGAAATGCAACTTCCGGTTGGATCACGCAATACGAAGGGCGCGAGTTTATCTTGATATGACGAAACATTTTAATAACGCGAACAAAATATACGCGTTATAGTAAAACTTAACACTAATTTTCGAAAAGCTATGTTTACATGCATTTACGGTAATCAACGCGATTTTCCTGTGGTACATGTTCACATGTGTTTAATTATTAAACGCACGCGAATCGATAAAAGGTGACATGTTAGAAGTGAGCTTAAAAATTTTTGTTTTTTGTAGTCAGGCATGGTAGCTATGAAATAAAATAATGTTTTAAAAACGTTGTCTCTGACTGTAAGGTACATAGATGTAAAAATTTCAGCCGATATATTCGGTCTTCTTCAATGGAATAAAAAGTGAAACACGATGACTTCGTTTAAAATGCAATAAAGAGAGAACATTGTCTCTGACACAAAGGCAATTGTATACGGCCGGGATTGAAATGTGATCGTTTCCCGCGTTTTTGTCCCCCATGGAATACCATGCTTTGAGGAACAGCCTTTTGTGGTACGCGTGTCAAGTTGTTACGATCTTTGCGTTCTTGAAATCTATGATGTGGTCGTGTCCGCGGGCGTGTTGCGCTATCTTTGAATGTTCGTTGAAATTTCTGGTCGCTCCCTGAGCAAAGGCCAGATAAAAAAAAATGTTTAGCGTCCAACCATCTCACTTTTTCCAGGTCGGGAGGGCGTTTTTTTTTATTATTTTAGCAGTGAGGCATATTTGGTCGTATTAAACTAGACAGTGGGAAACCAGTTTGCATCTTGTGCTGTGTGATTACAAAACAACAGTCCCATAGTTCTCTATGAATTCAGCAGCAACAATAAGGAAAAAATATTTGAAAGGCTCAAGAGACATGCAAAAGCGGCCAAAAAAAGCCAGATGGTGATAGACCGCAAAAAACACAAAACACGTTTGACTGTGTTTTACATTACGAAAAATTTTGTTGTAATTTGTTTGAATTAGGACACACCGCTATTCATCTCCCGCCAGAGGATTGACCGCCAGCTAGTCGCACCTACTGTCTTACTGCTTCCCATAAACTGTTTTATACTCTAGTTCTGACGGTTCTTGTCTCCCCGACTCATTAGAAACTTCGAACTGAGTCCCATTTCAGACCGCGACGTGGTCGTTGCAGTGTTTTTACACCATCCCAGTGAATGGTGAGCACGAATAAATCAGTTGTGATCGAAGATTTTTTTGAAAATGATCAACTTATTTGTTGTGCGAATCTCCAAATGCCCCGTCAAATAAACGTGATAATCACACGACCCCAAGCCTCGGCGTATCGATTTTCTCAGTTCGCCGCAAGGTTTCGAATGAGAACGGTTGATACAGGCGGTGCATTTTTTAAATTTGCATTTTGCGGCTCTATGCCGTACACATATAGATTTAAAAAAAACTAGATTTGTACGGCATGAGCAATTAAAAACATGTATAAATTGCTAAAACAAAAAAAAAGTGAGATCGGGAGCGTTTTTCAGGTCGGGCGGGGACGCTAAACAAAAAAAAAATTATCTGGCCTAATGTGGTTCGAATTGGGCCCGACTAATAACGATCCCTTTGTGATAGCTTAATACTACTTAGATTATGTAAGACAGACTGGAGGGACTCCAAAAATAATAAGAGCAGACCGTGGAACAGAAAGATTTTTTATATGGAAAATCAGCTTCCAATCCGGCAACGCATCGAGACGTGGTGGGGTATGCCGGTTAAGGTGAGGTTTTATGGACAGATGGATTCGAGGGGGGGAGCACTC
>JAOBYE010715636.1:0-5000 GCA_025403585.1 Parazoanthus swiftii
TGTACATTCCCTTTCTACGGGTACATTACGAACTCACAAGTGACTAGCTCCCAGTTGGCTTGATAGCTCAGTTGGTTGAGTACTTTACTGCGATGATCCTTCATTTGCTTAAAAGAAATTGCTATGTTATCAATTTGAATCTAACTTGATCAAAGGTATTTCAGTGGTAGTTAAGTAAGAAGTTGTATCAGTGTTATGATTTTCTCTGCAATAGTTAAATGCAACAAGTAGACATATATCAATTACTCCAAAATAGTTTTGTTTGGCTTAAATGGATATTTGTAATTTTACTCTTTTGCAAAAAAGCTTATTATCAATACTATTTCGAAATAAGTGCAGACGAGTTTTGCAGAAGGGAAATATCAATTGTGCTCCAAATGTTTTATTGAAATAACCGCAAGACTATTACAAAAATTTGTAAGACCGTAGCAAGTTAATTTTACTTGAAGTAAACTTGTGGAGAAAGTCAGACAACACTTCAGACAATTCAAATAAAATTATGTTCATTTAGTGTCGTGCACACTGTAGTAACTCAAATTTCTAAATCCTTCGATAACATTTTAGCTAACAATTATGACTTGCAAGTTTGCTCGAGACATAATTGTGAGAATGTTCGCCAAGAATATACTTATACAGTACAAGATGATTAGAACTTATGTTAAATGTGGTAACACTTTTTCACTTCTAGTTACGTAGCGAACTTTACAAGTAATAGAAGAACCACTTTCAGAAGAATGCTCAGATTGAAAAATTCTTCAAAGGGTGTAAAAGTTAAACTCAAGTCCAAAACTTACTACAGGTTGAAACTTGTTTGATATTTTTTTCAAATCCCTTATATACAATGTCCAGTGCGTGTGCAATAGTCCAACCGGCCACGCATCCGAAATGTTTTGATTACCACTTGTAGTATAATCAGCCGCAACAATTCGTCTTGTATTGTCTTTCGACAGATGACATGCTCGAGTATCACGCAAAGTATGTTGTTGAAATAATATTACGTGACATTTTTTAGCGACGTTTTCTAAAGTCTTCTGCTTCGGATATTAAACACTCTGGCTAATTTCTTGAAAAAATTGAAGCAAAAAGGCGAGTCAGGGTAAGAACTAGGTATTAAAGTTTAAACAACTAATGTCACAAACGCTTGGTGGACATTTACTTAACATTTTGCAGTCATTGCTAATTTTCTGGTCGGCCACTACCATTACCAATGCGTTTATATTTCTACCCGTCCTTCCACAGCCCTCGAGTGCAATACTATACAATTCAATACTTTTTATGTATTATACACTAAGGTCGTGTTCTATTGGGATCAACCATTTCAACCTAAACCGGATTTGGTTGGATTGGTTGAAAATCCCAGTAGAACGTGTTTCAACCTTTTTTGGTTCCAACCATTTCAACCTGCATTTGAGCCGGTTGAAATGGTTGATCAACCAAACCAAGCAAAAACGTTTTTTTTCCCAATATAACACAAAAAAACCCAACCAACCCAACCAACCAAAAATGGTTAATCACAATAGAACACGGCCTTAGCTGCTAATTATCAACCAGGTGCAACACAAACTAAAAATGCCAAGTTTAAGAAAATGAGTTTAAAACAAAATCTACAAATTTGCTTAAAGGTACTGTTTGTATGTTACAAGATATTAAAATGTCTTTCTGATATTAATAAAAGGTACAAACGCAAGTCTAAAACTGCTAATTTTCGAGTTAACATGCACATATTAAAAAAAATATCGAGCAACAAGAGTTTTAAAATGTGCAGCTTTTATTAATTTCGTCAAAAGTGAGTGACCAGACTTTAGGTCATAAATATCGGCGAAGCAAATCTAGGCAGATGCCTCTTTACGTGAAGAATACACCCGATTCTTAATAACGTAAAACACCAGCACGTTGATCTGCACGTAGGCAACAAGAACATCAAGTTACGAACAACGCGACATTTTCGTAATCTTCTCGGAGCGAATCAAGGAAAAGAACTCACAATCACCTGGCCGACTTGTAACTGAATTTAATTTTTCTAAAACGTTACTAGCTTTAGCTGTGTGGAAACCTTATTGAGACAGGTACTTCAACGGTTGAATGGCTTAACAAGAAAGTTATCTTGCACTCTCTTAATACAGTTCTTCGGATCATCTGGAACTTACAACCTTCGAAAATGTAAGGAAGAAAACGAAAAAATAAACTGTCGGCAAAAATATAAGAAAAGACTTTTAGCGTTAGTAATAACTTGACGCTCGTGTCTCCTGAATTTGCTTAATCGTTTATCTGCTGAAAGCTGTTTTTTACCATAAATCTCTGAGATTAGCTGCTTTTTGGCGGTCAATGCCAGTGAATAATCCACTTTCTGTAAATATAAGTATTTTAAAGGAAATGAATAAAACCATGCATTCAGCCAATAATGCACTCATTTTCACCACTGTTTCACTATTTTTTAATAACGTATTTGCATTCTACACGTGTGTATTGCTCTAATTTTTGGCGAAGAGTTTTTAGATTAGACTAAATTAAGTTAAAACACAAGTTTATCAGCCACGCAAGAACTCCAATACTGTTTAAAAAAATAAAATTATTTAAAATTTATATTACAAACTACTGAGATTGCTTCTGAGTAAAACGCTGAAATTCTTGTTGTAGTTTGAAGGACAATATCGCAACCACACTCGTTACGTAACGTTTTCGGAAGCTTGTAAAATGTTTTTAATAATGGCAAATGAAGCATAACAATGTGACTAGTCACGAAACATAGCTACAAAATTAGTTGAACTAACATACAAACAAACTCATAGGAATGACGATCTATAAATTGCAATGGATTGTTTTAACTCCGCTCTTGAACAACAGTTAACATTACATGACTTAAAAAAATGAAAGTTGAAGAAAGTTTAAATTGTAAAGTCGAATGCGACCTTACGCAACAAGTTTACTTTACCGGAACAAGGGCTTATCAGTTTCTTTGGTCATGAGTCAGTTATCTCTCTTGATGTCCTTCTTGCTGTCACTAATTGATTGCTACCGAAATCGCAAAAACGAGTACAATCCATGAGATGGGTAATTTAATGAACTATTACTTAACGCCACCTCATAGAGGACACAACTTTTAGCTCAAGAATCGATAAGAGCTATGTACTGATATGAAACAAACTGTGTGATTCGCTTGTGTATCGAGTTTTATTGTGGTGCCAAAATTTAGGGTAATGCATGCGTGATATTGTTTAGTAAAGGAGTCTCAAAACTAAAATCTCGATTGTTAGGCCGGCGCCGGAAACAGTCGTTAATTCCTTTTTGTAAAATGTGTAGGCGTTTAGTTCAAACCATATAGTTTAGTTGCGAAATTTGGGTTGGGCCCTTTTTCTTTACAGATATCGATCCACATGCTTAAACTGTTAGCTGTTCCTAAACTTCACTGTTTTAATGAAAAATTAAATTTAGGGAATACACGTCATGGAAGTTCAGTAATCTCTAAGGAAGGTTTTCGTGATTTCTTGCTAGGAAACAGGTAAGGAAATGTAACACACCATAAAATCAGATCAAACACATTCTGAAGCGACTCAAAGTTTACTTTTTTGGTCTTTTTACTGTGCCCTACATCTTTCGCTCGGCTATCTTTCTCAAATATTAACTTGAAAAGGGTATATAATTATTTAGTCATTTCTACCAAGTGCTGTAATTGATAATCGAATCTATGTTTAAAAATCCCATACACACTTTCATTTATAAATGTTCCAAATTAACAAATCCGGCCGGGTTTGAATGTTTTACTACTTTCCAAGCTTTGAAATAGCTGCAACAAGTACGGAAACTGAAAAAGTTATCAATCTGTTTTTTTTTAAAGTTTTCTTTTAGAGGAAAGTAGTCTGGTCTGCTGCCAAGTAATACTTAAATTGGGAATTTAGGATTTCATTTTTAGACTAAAGTTCAAGATTGTTAACGTCCTCGTATACATTTACTGTTGCACTCGTCTCTCCCTGTTTTAAAACTCGAATAAATTCTTCTCAGAAATTTAGAAGGGGTTCAAATTCGGTTCAGGCTGTCGAATCATAAGCTGTCAAAATAACGATTTTCGCTTAGCAAGTTAACTAGCACTTGAAAGCAATAATTTTCCTATTTATTTCGGTTAAACAAGCCTTAAGTTCAACAACAACAACAACAACAACAACAACAACAACAACTTTGTTTACACTACATATTAAATAGCAAAGAGAAATACAAGAACTGATTATACCGAGGAGAAGAGTGTAGGCCACCTGTTCCTAATGTTATTCAATAAAACAAGACTCTTACTACAGAAAAGCGGACCGTATTATTTTGAGGAAACCACTAAAAACTCGCGAGACGGTTGCAAACAGAATTAAGTTTGTAATTTGCCTAAACTGAAAGTTTACTTTTAACCAAAACCCATGTTCACATTGGCAACTAATTACCTAAATTTGAGTTCAGTTTGTTTAGTGACATTATGTTCACTCTGAAAAAATGACTTCATTCTCGCAAGTCAAGCCTCTGGTTGACATAAATTTCCTTCTTTCTCGGGCATAGAAAGGGACTGTGTTAATTCATAAGATATTTCATGGGAGTTCTTTATGGTTTCTTTTGTTAACCCCATGCAAGAGAACTCAACTGAACATATCTTTAAAAAATACATGCAACATTTTCATTGTTCTTGGTACTGAAGATTTCATGAGTATATTTTATGATAACGGAAATTAAGAATTAATCTTTGACACGCAACGAAATAAATTCAAAGCTAGTTACACATACGATTTAGACGGAATAATAATGAAGCGCTGTTAAATGGATTGGAGGGTTTTATTCAGTTCTATTATCCGAGAGCTCTGCTAAAACCTACTGAGAAGGCGTAACGGAAGAACATTTATCGTTCTGTGAAATATCACTTTATGCAGCGTCTAAAACAATGAGAACAATAGTCCTTTAATCTCCTCGATTCATGTTTACGTCAATTGCTGTCCTGCTGTGCAGAATATTGGTTGTACAGTATTCTA
>JAOBYE010715647.1:0-10853 GCA_025403585.1 Parazoanthus swiftii
GGGCGGCCTATGGTGGTAGGATACCGGACTCAAGTTTCTCTGCAACATCGTATTACGACAATAGATACTTGGCCAAGAATGGGCGATTAAACAGGGCTCGTTATTGTTGGGGAGCAAAAACTTATAGGAACATGCCAAACGAGTACCTGCAGATTGACCTGGGAGCACTGTACTGGGTCTGTGGTGTGGCTACTCAAGGTAGTGTTGACTATTATGAATGGACCACAAAGTACAAGATCAGCCTGTCCATGGACAATGTCACCTGGAACATCTACCAGTGGAACGGTTCAGATAAGGTGGGTCCTGTGTAGATTGACCTTTTGGTACCATGGATAAGTAAAATGCATTGTAGAGGCTTTCTAGAAGGAAATGCAATATATGTAATAGAA
Organism: Parazoanthus swiftii; assembly: GCA_025403585.1. Lineage (NCBI taxonomy): Eukaryota > Metazoa > Cnidaria > Anthozoa > Zoantharia > Parazoanthidae > Parazoanthus > Parazoanthus swiftii. Next base: position 390 of record JAOBYE010715647.1, read on the forward strand.
AGAGACTTACTCCAAAGCTTTTATCCTCTATGAGGGGTAGTATGAAATAAAAGTATAACCTTTTTGAAACCATGAATAAGTGAGATGTCTTAATTGTAGAGAGTTTCTAGAATTAAGTATTTCTAATAGATCTAGAAAGTTGGTAAGTCGACTGAAGACTTTGTCGTAAGTGAAGTGTAGTATGCAGTTAAAGTATGGCCTCTTTTGATTGGTTGCTGTTAAGGTTGTGCTTAAAAGCTGTAATATTCAAAAACACTTACTAATATTCGACAATTACAGTTTTTATGAAACGAACGTTTAAGAAAGTATATTGTACTTTGCAAAAAAAAATAAAGATGCATTAATTTGTTAGATTAATTAGAGTCGCTCCTCCGCACCTCCCGGTCCCCTTTTTCTTATAACCAACATTATCGACGTACACACAGGCAGTCTAGTTTATCAGTCCATAATCAAACATTTGGTAATTTGTAGTAATTGCAGTTAGCACGTATTGAGGCATCATGAGCCAGTCATACTTAGCTTTAGAGCACTTGATTGTATCTAAAGCCGTTGATTCTACTATGAATATTATCAGGTCAGCTACTTCGCTGGTTTCATCGCCAAACCTGCATGCCACAAAATCCTATTTAAAGAAAAAAAAGGTTTCTACCACGAGAAAGCGGTAGTCAGAAATTTGATTGCTATAGCAACGAAAAGGGATGAGCATTGGGAAATATTATCTAGAAAGCAAAGGGAACTTTAATATAGTTAACCCTATTGGTGCGCAGTAGAAATGAAATATGGCTTATTAGAGTGCTCGTTTGTTCAAATCCCGTTAGTACTAATCCGGGGTTAACTCTTCAGGTTTTCTTCATAGTTAACCCAGGACTAGTACAATCGGGCTTTGAACAACTGGGCCCAGTTGATGACCTAAGAAAGGTTTTTTGTATATGCTTAAAGTACGTTTTAAATACACTTTAATACAATTTTACAAACATTGATTGCAATTGTCTTTCAGGAGTTCAATGGGAATATCGATTACAACACGGTTGTGAAGAACACGCTTCCTAGCGCAGCCAAGGCTCGTTACATCAGGTTCATTCCCACCGCATTTCACAAGTGGCCAACTCTCAGGGTGGACGTGTTTGGATGGAGTGTTTGAAACCTGTTTAGGTGAAACTAAAATTTTCTTCCGCCTTTAAATTTGCACCGGAATTGAACTCAATGCAAGAGCAGTTCCCGCAATGTGTTACGGAATATTTTGCTTTAAAATGCACTGTTTCCTTTCTGTTAAACATACGTGTTCGTGGAATAACTGTTAAATTGTCCCAAAGGAATTCAGTGGGAATATCAATCAACACACGGTTGTGGAGAACGCGCTTCCAAGCGCAGCCAAGGCTCGTTACATCAGGTTCATTACCACGGCTTAAAAACTCTGGCCAACTCTAATGGTGGACGTGTTTGGATGGAGTGTTTGAATTAGAACTAATTTTTAGAGTTCCAATTACAAAAAACTTCCAAGTTACCGCCTTTGTTTCAGAATTTGCCCATTGAAAAGATAAAAAGATACGAACCATAGTTATTCTTGAAATATCCTAATCACCCCCTTCCTATTCCTAGTAAGCAAACACGTGTAGAACTGATCGTACTACTCAGAAGTACTAGAACTGACGGAACACACGAACACTTGTCAGTGCTCCGCTATTCAGGTTCATTTTAGATATCCAAGGACTCAATAGGTTGTACCTTTCCTGTTTTATGTTTTGAAAGAGCGTATTTTCTTTTTAAAAAATAATTTGCTAAGCATTATCCAATGTGGACATTATTGAACTTTTTCGTCGGCTAACTCTTTCGATACGCCAGCTATTTTCAAATGTATGGTAAAATGAACGAAAGGGATCCTTTAGGCAACGCTTGGTGAGCTGGGTAAGTCGAAATGTGAACTGAGGAGTTTGGAATTTGAAGTCGCCATGGTGAATGAGATCCTTGGTTTCCTACTTTACACTACACTGAAGAAAATTCAGCATTCAAACATGATATGGAAAGGCAGTGAAATATACTTTGGGTAACGTTTGTAAACATTATTTAGTTCTGTACGCGTTTATTTATTTATCTAATTATCTGAAGTTCTATTTTAAATTCCCATACAATCTCTTATTGTTTGTCTAGAATGTCGTTTATTTTTATCAAGTTATAATTTCGTTTGACACTTCGGTTTGTCTGACCTTTATGTAGAATGTTCACTGTGGTTTGAGTGGCTGTATTAACGAGTTGAATCGATTACAAAGGAATCTATATGGTCTTTATGTGAAGATTATAGGATATGTTCGGTGGCCGTATTAACGGGTTGCCGCGTTAACAGGGTTTTCTTAAAAGAAAATATGGGCAGTTCGCCGGGCCATAAACAAGTATTAACGAGTTGGCCGAAAGGCGAGGTCAAACGTTATTGTTTATATTGCTTGTTTACGTGTTGTATGTTATGAATTTATTAGAATATTTCTTTCAAATAACAGTGTCCAAAGAAAATATACATTCTTCCATTTCCGCAGTATTTGAGTTTGTACCACTTTGTTTCGTTAAATTCGGTCACGAAACTTTAACATCCTGCCACGTCGTTGTATCATTCAGTTTTTGAAAAAAGTCTCGCTTGGGAGGGCAATACACCGTTATCTTAATAACTGACCCATGACTAGCAAGACCTTCTGTCTAATTTTGGAACGCTTTCCAATCGAAGATTGCTACTATCTTGGAGTTTTGTAATGTTGCTATGGCATTTATTTGTATGGAAGTTAATTTGTGGATCATTTACTAATTGCACACCAAACTACAAGTGCTGACATTAACCGTTTTGAAAATCTTGGGGATGGTGGGAGGGGGGGGGGGGCAGGATGAGTCCCCCTCCCCCTCATCAAGCAATCGTGTTCGGAAAGTGCTGAAGCTTTTTTGAAAGGCCAAAGTAATGAACTCCTTTGCAACATTTAAATGAGTAAGTTTATCAAGTTTGGTAAAGTTTGACAGGATAATGTTAATGTAGTGAACTTTCAAAAACCACTATTATAAGAAACTTGTAACAGTTTATTTTTGGAGGTACAGCCGTCTTCACACCATGCTGAAGTTTCTTATTTAAACAATTTTTCACCACAGTGTATCCAACGAGATGCCTTCAAACTTAGTCAGCTTGTTCTTTCTTGCAATGGAGTCGATTTATTAATTAGACTAATTCTATTGATTACTATGGTATACTTAATTAGATTAATTATGCTATTTAGGCGTACTCGAACCCAGTCTTTTCCTCGTTTTACTACAGGTAAAAGAAAGTAAGCGTTACTTGACCTTGATCTGAGGCTGCCAAGGTACATATAATTTTTTTATGATCTTCTAGAAATATAGATTTGGTTAGCCATATTTTGTGTTGCTGTCAAATATGAAATCAACAGCCTCAACAGATAAAATCTCCCTCCAAAACCATTTTAGAATAAAAAAAATACCTGAGGAGAAAAATATCAAACTGATCGAGCGATGGAATATTTTAAGAAGCAGGAGACCGCCATTTACCCAAAACTTTGACTCGCATTAGCTAAATGCCCGCTTGAAACATAACGCGTAAACGCTCAATTGAAATTTAACTTTCATTCCCTAACACTGATTGCTATTATGTTTTAAAGATGACTCTCGACCCCTACGATCACTAAAAATAGAGATGACCTTGTTTTGTCTCTGCAATCGTGATCGCCGCGATCGCTATGATTGTTGTGATCTCGGAACTTTGGTCTCCATACAAATGTTGGGATCGCTTAACTTCTCTTAGAGATGATGGCGATTCCAGCATTTCAGATTAGAGTAACTTTTAATTGTTATAATTTTTCATGCAAAGCGTGAAAACTACTTTGATTCCATGTCACGGCCGAAAAGAGGTTTTTTCTTTTTACCCCACGAAAATCTCTAAATTTAACTTTGTTTTGTGTCTTTTGCTTTTATCTACAATTTACTAACGTAAATGTCTTTTTTGGTAATTTTCTGGTTAATTCGTCACCTGGAGGTTTGTCTAACTATCGATGAGTATTGCAAAATGCCAAAACCATGGGCATGACGCCCGCAGGCGTTCTCAAGGGTAAACATTTCACTCTTATTGTTTTTCCTATTCAGTTTATTATTGGGCATTATAGATCATGATCAGAGACGTCAGCTCACCACAGACGTGTGACTTGACTTGAACTTCCTGATAATCTGAGTCTGTATCGAAGCTTATAATTACATATATACCAGTTTACAACTGATACTTCAAAACGCTTTCTCTTTTTTTTCTCGGGAAAATGTCGAGCTCAACTCGCCAAACCTCCACTTCTCCCGTCGCCATTATTTCCCTTGTTGCCGTTGCTCTGTACTGTGCTGGCTTTGTGAGAGTAGAATTAAAGTTTCACAATCAGGACAGAAGAATTGAAGCGCTCGAGGCGATCTTGGCACTGAATGGTTATTCACAACAGTTCGTGTCCTCACAAGACAAACAAGGTGAGTCGTTGGCCGTTCGCGTGGAGTTCATTGTAGCTTCTAAAAGGAAATTACGAGTATAGTAAAAAGAAATTTTCTAATGACTCCGCGACTGAAGGTAAAACTTGGATCTAATAAGGAAATGCACGGAACTGATTTAGAAATGATTATGTTTAAGTGGCCTTTTCATTACTGCTTTCCTCTGGGTCATTAAAGTAAAGTTTAGTGATGACATACTCCTCTTGGAAACATTACACTTTTTAAAATTAAAACTCCCCTTTTGGTTTCCGTCTGCGTAAAAACCTCATTAACACTTTATCGTTACGTTTAAGGTTCTTGAAAACGCATCGAAACCTCAAAAGTGCAGTATTTTGAGATCTCGTGTCAGTGTGCAGCTAAAACGGAACTCTTCAAAACCACTGATGCTGTGCACTCTTTAATTTCTTATACGACCCTCAAGTTTAAGTGTTCCTGTTTTGGCGATTTGAGTGTAAAAAAGTTCTTACATGTTTTTAAGTTACATGCTGCGAAACGATGTATACGTGACTGTAACCAGGAAAAGTACTTTGAAGTAAACAGCTTTGCTCGCGTTGACAATTTTGTTAGAAGAGATGACTCGGAGAGAAGCTTATTGTTGGCGCACTGTTCATGATATTAAACGTGATGTAGTTAGTTACAGAGGAGAAGAATTATTATATGGAAACCGGCCTTTAGAAACACGAGGAATAAAATGTTCTTAATTAGCTTTAATCCTGTGTTATGATCTTAATATGTTTTTACGTTTTGCCAATTTTCAACCTCACGTTCTTATAAAACTTGAAAAGGTTAATTGTGTATGTCATCAAGAAGGTTAATTTTTGTATAGAGGGAGTTGGAAAGCTCTATATGATCCAGATATATATTTCCTTGTTAAAAACTAAATGCATAAACTATAATAAAGCATGGTAATGTATGTTTTAGCCTCAATTTGAAATTTTTTGCCTTTGAGCAAAAAATTAACTAATTGAATTAGAAATTCGGTCGACCAAATTAAGAAGTTAAGTTCGACGTCGAATTTAATTAATTTCGGTCGACCCGAAGTGTAGTTTAGTTCGACGCATGCTAAGATCGACGTTTAACCCGGGCCTAAGTATAACAAACGGAAATCGCTGTAGGGAATATATCGTTAGATGAACAGTGCCAGTATTTGGTGCACGTGCTAATTTCCGCTTCCAGCTAGTTTGTGCTGGCGTATATTTACATCCCACTACGTGTACTAACTGATATATGTAAGAACATTTTAAGAACATTTTGGGCTGAAACCTGCAACAGATTTGGGAACATTCAGCCTCGGCTCAAGAATAAAGGTTCTTATAAAAAAGTGTATTTCACGAACGTATGCAGGAAGTTTAATTTGTGTCATCATTCATTTTTTGAAACGTTTATCAAGCCTGCAGTTATCTGATAAGATTCCAAAAAAGCTCAACCTTTTTTTATGCATGGAAAGGAGATAGAAGAGAAAAGAACGCTCTGTAGCTTGTTAGTGAACATGCAAATTATCGTCACCGATGCCATAATCTTCAATATTGAACGTAATAAAAAAAAATTGAAAAGCTGAGGGATTGCAATTTTACAGAAAAAGATACAGTAATCTAGTCACTTCAACATTAATAAAAAAAATTGAAAACTTTCCCTCAAAAACATTTATGACTTCATTCTCTCAGAGCCTCATAGCAAGAAAAGCGATGAAGGAACAACGAAAGTTAAGAGATCAGTGACTGGAAAAAAAGCTGTACTGAACACTACAGCTGATAGTGAGGTTAATAGCAGCCTGAAAACTGTACTTTATAATCTTGAAATGTATTGTGCGGCCAGGAGTCAGTCATGCCCATCCGCTCCACCGGGACTTCCGGGGAGGCCTGGGCCCAAGGGAATTCCAGGTGACAGAGGCCGAACCGGAAAGCAAGGGCCTCGAGGAGTCATGGGATTACAAGGGCCGCCAGGGCCGCAAGGCATTAGGGGTAATGACGGGCCGCGAGGAATGCCGGGACCTAAAGGGCCAAGAGGTGAGCCTGGCCAATCAGCGGCCGCCCCCGAAGTGATCATATCACCACCATCTCTGACTGTAAACGAGACTGATTCAGCTGCGTTTTACTGCTCGGCCACAGGGAACCCTCGTCCCGTGGTAACATGGAGGAAACTGAATGGGTCTGTGGCCAAAGACAGATCAGACACGACGTCTTCAGGGCGGTTAGCAATCAATAGAGTTCAGTTCAGTGACCGGGGAATCTACAAATGTGTGGCAAAAAACATTCTCGGAATTGCTCAAAGTGAGACATCTCTGATGGTAAATGGTAAGTAACTTGATTACAATTGCTTCGTAGTTTTTGTCCTTTACATTGATTTGAAACGTAATTTTAAGGGGATTTTTTTCAAATTTTTGCGAAGAAAAGAGGCTTAACCATGGCTTCTTTTGTAAAAGCACAATTGAATTCCAATCTTGGGTCTGCAATCAAAAGTATGTAGGCGCACAAGTTTGAAACGGAGCAGTGATCAACAAACCAGAGCCGTAGCTAGACACAAAATTTAGAAGGGTGCGAGGGGGGAGGCCCTGCTAATCACTACATTGAAAATAATTACTCTTAACTGACTTCTGGTCCAAAACTTGGGGTTCCTTCCGTGCCAGACGCCAGATACGGCCTTACCAGCTTCTGCGTACCGTTGCACTACATAACTGTTTCTAACAAGTTGACTCCAGTCTCGAGAATTTAGCATTCTAGAATGAAAGCAGACGCAAAAACCAAAATTCGCTTAGTTGAATTTGGAGCATCGAAGCATGAGAAGAGTTGAGACCTATTTTTATAAGGGATGTTCTTATTTAAATTTTGACATATTTACGTATAAGATTTTTAACTTTATGGGCTTTTAAAGCTAAAGCTACACCAATAAGATGAAAGTCGAAACAGACGTTGGAGTCACCAATGATCGAACCGGGAATCTCCAGCTTCAAAGACGAGCTACGCTTGCTTCTTCTCTACTCAAAATATCCTATATAGCAGCAAAACACAAAATGCAGTTTTCTCAAAGGCTTAGTAATTTACATATAGTTTCACAGTTTTAGCGGGTTTAATTTGAGACTAAAGTGTTATGTAAGTTACGTATCAAGTTGTGCACACAAGAAAACAATTGTATTGTTGTTTGTTTATTTGCAAGTCGCTCCGCACGTGACCTTACAGTCGGGTCCAGTCTATTGGCAGGGTCGGCAAAATGGTTCCCTTGTATGTCACGTGACAGGATACCCCAAACCAAAAGTAACTTGGTCCAAATCGCTAAGTCAGTTGTCTGTACAGCGAATGATGACAAGTGATACACAGCTGAGCCTGATGAACACACAGAAAAATGACTCTGGACTCTACACCTGTCGAGCAACAAACCTCCTCGGTACACGTGTGGCCACCGTACTAGTGGTTGTATACTTTGCACCAGAATTTGTCGTCAAACCTCCAGCGGCTCTGACTGTACTCACAGGCGAGACGTTCAGAATAAACTGTTCAGTTAAGGGTGACCCTCAGCCTGTTGTTACCTGGAGACGAGAGGGCGGCAGACTGCCACTGGGAAGATCAGAAACAGGAAGAGATGGCTTGATTATTAGGAGAGCAGAAGTAAGGGACTCTGGGAAATATATCTGTTCCGGTACGAGCCATCTGCATGCAGCGCTCAAGCGAGTTAAGGCGGCCGTTCAACTGAATGTTACTAAAGGTAAGTTTTCCTTGTTAGAGTCGTGAAACAAATCGTATTACGGCTGGAAATGTTTACATATTTTAACACCCATGTGCATATGAAGGAAAGTCAAACCTGGTTTTACTTATTCAATGGGGCCTGTAGTAGAAAATGAAGGATGTTGCAACTAAGTTAGGGAACACGAATAGTCAGTAACGTTTGCAAATAAAAAAACAAGAAGAAGAAGAACGGCTGAAGTCCCTGTTCAGGGACGGTGTAGCTTTCCAGGTTACAAAGAAATCTAAGCAGTTAGAATGGGAACTACATTTCATAAATACAGCTTTTTCCAAACTGGTGTTGTAACAACCTAAATGCATGCGGTAATAAAAGAATTACTATTAAGTCTATGTAAGTACACGAGTTTTAGTATTTCGTAAGTTCGAGTTAGAATTTCGAATTCGAATCAAATTTTCGAGTTCGATCTAGAGTTCCTAGTTACGCAGGAATCCTGTTATCTCATTCAAGTGCGCATGTGCATGCAATAAATGAGTTAAAGCATTTTTCTGAATCCGAATCGGTTATCGCTAGCACTTCAACACCTATCACTATTTCGTTTTTTCGCCCTGATAGCGTCTCCCTTGTGTTCATATATTATTAATCACAATGCTAAAAATGTAAATAATAATTAAGTTACTATCGTATGTCTTTAATCGTTGGGAAAATTTACAAAAGGAAATTAAATAATAAAAGAAAAAGGAGTTAACGTCACCAAGGTACTTCCGGTGGTCTTAAATGTATGACGTAACACAGCTGTCTTTCACGTGGTACCGACACAACCTCACTAAGGGAGGGGTACGGACAGCTCATGACAACGTTAAAGATAAGTTACTTCAGCATGATCCAATGCTCCCTCACTGGGGGCGCTGTACGGTGTGTTCATAGTTCAAAAGAATGTTGTAAGTGTTAGACTTCAGCCTGTTCAAATGCTCCCTCACTGGGGGCGGTGTACGGTGTGTTCATAGCTCACAAGAATGTTATATATAATTTACTTCAGCATGTTCCATTGCTCCCTCACTGGGGGCGGTGCACGATGTGTTTATAGCTCACAAGAATGTTATATATAATATCCTTCAGCATGTTCCAGTGCTCCCTCACTGGGAGCGGCCTATGGTGGTAGGATACCGGACTCAAGTTTCTCTGCATCATCGAGTTACAGCAGTAACTACTTGCCAAAGAATGGTCGGTTGAACTACCCTCGAGATGGTTGGGCACCGAGAACTAAAAACAATCTACCAAACGAGTACCTTCAGATTGACTTGGGAGGGGTTTATTGGGTCTGTGGCGTAGCCACACAGGGGGAAGAACACCCCAGTTTGGCCAACGAATGGACCACAAAGTACAAAATCAGTCTGTCCCTCGACAACAGCAACTGGAACGTCTACCAGTGGAACGGTTCAGATAAGGTGAGAATAAATAGATGCTTGGTAAATATTTTGTTCAACGGAAATACATCTAATTGAAAATCGAGATGGTTCACGTCCAAATTCTTTGTTTTAAATCAGCTGCAGTATGTATTGAAAATGAGATCTGACCCTGTGACCTATTGGTTAGATTTAACCACATGATATTCTTCCCAGGGCAAACAGCAGCGAATTTAGCAGTGCACATATTTCCACGGAAACTGTCCGACGCTTCAAGTTGTGACAACAAATTTTCCAAAGAGCAGCCCTGCTTCTGCCGCTATTCGTATTTAGTTCTTCATCCCTTTCTTTCAAAGTGTCTCATTTGCCCTTGGTTTCGTCACGTGAAATGTTCACTTGTCAATCAATTTGGTAGCTTCGGGCCTGTATCATTCAATACAAATTAAAAGGCCACGAAAGTATTTAACTATATATAAAAAATACCAAACCTGCATAGGTCTGTTTATATATCACCTCGTATCCAACGCGTGTTCGTGAAATAACTGTTTGATATGTCCTACAGGAATTCAATGGGAATATCGATCACAACACGGTTGTGAAGAACACGCTTCCCAGCGCAGCCAAGGCCCGTTACATCAGGTTCATTCCCACCGCATTTCAGTACTGGCCATGTCTCAGGATGGACGTGTTTGGATGGAATGTTTGAAACCTGTTTAGGTGAAACCGAAATTTTCTTCCGTCTAAAGGCCTGGCTAAACTAGGATACATGTAGCGCGCTACATTGTAGCCGAAATGTCGCTAGCATGTGTCCTAGGGTGGCTAAACATGCAAGCTACAATCGAGCGACATGGGATACATGTAGCGGATACAAGAAATG
>JAOBYE010715669.1:0-10853 GCA_025403585.1 Parazoanthus swiftii
AGCGCTGAACGTCCGAAATTTAATGAAGATAACTAATTGCGAGACTTCGAATAATGATTGAGAATGTAGCTTGTATGAACGTTTACATGACGTTCATACACAAGAGTGACAAGTAAATAGTAAAACAAGATAGCTACCATGACATTTGTTCCATGAATATCAACTGAATCAGCTATCCAACTGTTTCCTTGATCGCCAGACCTTATTAACCTCGTAATGCCGCCGACTTTTATTCTGAGAGTTCCGATCGAACTTCCGTACATGTGTCGATAAAACCTCAAACAAACCGAACCAGTGTAACCAGGGAAGACCAACTTTGCATTGTCGCCATTGGATCGTGGTGATGAGGTTTCGATGAATATGTAGTAACCTGCGAGGAACTGGTATTTATCACTCTTTTCAAAATTCATAGGCATCTAAATATGTCAAACTAGAAAAATTATTGAATATTTCAGCATAAACAATTATACAAATATTTTAAGCTGGTTGAAACAAAATGTTTGGATGCTATCACTAGATTCTCACTGACAGACAGCAGAGTGCGACATGTGGAATCTTCATCGTGAACTTGGTTCCCAAAGCCAGAATAGAAAAGGGACATCTTCTTCTGCCAACAGAACTAAAAAAATTTCCCCTGGAAATCTTTTTAATGAAGCGAATTCCAAATCATTATATTTACTTCTCTATTTATTTTGAACACTTCCGTCAAGATTGATACGGTAAGGCATATTACAAGCTAGACTCCGAACTAGGCACGTATCCAATACATAACAAGTGACAATAGACTCAAAGGCCAAACGAGAAAAAAACGAGAAAAATGCATTAACTAAATGACGTATTAAATAACAGTTATCATGGTTTAAGACACACACTCAATGCATGCTAAATTGCTGCAAACGACAATTGTAAATAGACACAGCATCGGCATATCTTGGAGCGAGATGGGCATCGCAGGAAGAGCATTGTTTAGGAGGGAAAGATCAGTGTTTATATGTATGTGGTGTCAAAGATGCAAGGGTTTTGAGGTAGCTGCCGCGTATGGATGGTTTGATTATAGACAAAATATTGTAGAAAGTTCCATATTCTGGGAATGCGGCTAAAATAAGAGTTCTGGTAAAGTTTAGTTCCGCATTAGGAGACAACCGTATCAGGGAGTTCGAGCGGTTTAATTTTACTTGTTCTTTTGATTTGATAAAGTCATTCAGAGACAGAGGTGCAACATCTGAAGAACAATAGAAGATCTCTTAAGATCTTAAAACTGGATGTTCAAAGTAGTAATAACATAAGAAGAAGAAAAAGAAATGGTAATATTATAAATAATTTCTATGATTAAAACAAACAATCAAACAGGTAAACATTAAACCTCAAAGCACTTACAGAGCCCAATATAGACCTTAACACAAAACAGTGTTGGAAAAAAGCAACAGAAAAACGAAAAAGTAAAATGTCTTCTTTCTTATCAGAAAAACAACGTGGAAATTAAAGATAAACACTTGGCACGAGCAACAATTACGATATTTCATCTGTCTACCTACTTACCTACCTACTTGCATATAAATTACAGAGGCACCACAACAGAACTGCAAGAATAATCTCTGGAACACCGAACACCGAACGCTCCAACAAGATTTTAGATAAGCTTTAGTGGCATACATAATTATTATTCTATACAACAACCACCTTTTTATTGTCAAAATTTGAGTTCGAATACCTGCTCCGCCATAACCTGAACTCGGACCGGTTGACGAGGATTTGGTGGCACCCTTTTGACGTGTCCAGTCAAATTTGTCAGTTTTAGCCTGTTTCCAGTTGCAAATCCCTGTCTCAAATGTGCACGCCAAGGAGTTGGCTAAATGTAAAAATACCAAAATTATTTAAGGCGAAATTTAATCAAAAAGTGTGAAGGAATGAAAGATGAACGAAAACCCCTTTCCCCGAAAGATTAATCCTTGGATGACCTAGCTATTTTTTACTAACATTTAAACTCAAAGGTGTGGGGTGGTAAAAGTCATTTTGATTGCTTCAAAGGTACAGATTTTAGGTTGGAAGAACCTTGGAGAGGGGTCCATTCAGGATTATTTACACTTGCTAAGTTAATCTGTTTGTGACTAATTTCACTCCAACAAAATTCCTCGTCAACTCTGGTGAGCTCAAACTCTAGATATTTAAAGCAAGCTAAACTATGTTTTAGCGTAATAATTGCTCAGTTACGACAAAAGTCGTGAACATTTACCGTCATTAGCCAAATGTTTAGCATATCTTTTACTGGGATAACTTACAGTAACACTTTCCAGCAAACAGCAAAATTGATATCACCACAGCTGTTGTTTTCATGTTGGCGAAAACCTGAAATGTATTATGACTTGATAATTATCCTACTTTTAAGAAATACTCTGGATGTATCTTGATTTTAGTTGACATGTTTCATCAAGGAATTTTTATAACAGAAGAGTAAAATGTCTACGTTCGCCATCGATATTGGAAATGTTCTGTGTTGTTAGTATTCAATTATGTGTTGATAACATCTGGGCAACTGCGTTGGGGATGCAATTGTAGACGCTACTAATGTTTTAAAGGCCGACAACATTTGCAACTAAGTGTAATTAAGGCCATAAATGTACTAAGGTTTGGGTCACCTTTGTAATAAACTGTATTACCGGTATTACCCATTTTGATTCCACGGAGTACAAAAATAGGCCTGGGACGAGCACAAGTAGCCCTACGCGCGCTTCTTTATGAATCATTATGAATGAGATTTTCGTTTTTAAGAAAAGAAACATTAATAATATTATTAATAACAATAATAATAATAATAATAATAATAACAACAACAACAACAATAATAATAATAATAATAATAATAATAATAATAATAATGTGGCATTTGTATAGCGCCATATACACTACCTGCTCTATGGCGCTTCACAATTCTGCAGTTAAAAAATAAAGCATTTTGTCTAAAAACTACAAATTTCTTAAAAAGAAAAGTCTTTAATTTACATTTAAAAAGATTTATCGATCCGCTATTCCTTATGTCAAGGAGTAGGGCATTCCAGAGCTTTGGTGCTGCAACTGAAAATGCCCTGTCCCCAAAGGTCCTTCGATTGGACCTCGGGATCACCAGAAGACCCTGGTCGACCGATCTTAGATTTCGACTAGGCTTATAATTCTTCAAAAGACTATTTAAAATATATGTAGGAGCTAAATTATTGAGTGATTTATAAACTAATAATAAAATTCAAAAATGATACGACTTTCCACTGGCAGCCAGTGCAGCTCCCTGAGGGTTTATTGTAGCACGTGCATGCCTCGTCTTGCACGAAACGAGGCGCGCAGCACAATTTTGGACTGCTTGAGGCCGCTGAATCAGATATTTTGGAAGGCCGTACAAAAGTGCGTTGCCATTGTCCAATCTGTAGGTGATAAAAGCATGCACGACAGCTGCCGAGGAACCTTCGGACAGATATATACGTCTCACAGATATAGTACAGCGCCTAAATTGGAAACAATCTCTTGTATCACGGGAAATACAGGCCATTACTACCTTGGATTGCGGGATATAATACGGTGCCACTATAGTAAACATATCGTATTTCACCGGTGATACAAGGAGTTATTCCCTTGAACTGGTAGCTATACATGATGTATAGGTCTGTCAGGCATCCCATGTATTAGTCACCGGTGATACAGGCTGTTATTACCTTGGATTAGTTGCTATATCTGATATGTTCGTGTGGACAGTATGTTTCTCGAAGATCTCTGAGAGAATTGGGAGAACTGATATCGGTCTGTAATTGACTTTTTCGTCCCTAGAGCCATATCTTTTGAAGAAAGAAATGGCTCTATTGACTTTCTTTCATGAAAGAGATAGCCAAACTCACCTATAAAGCTCTTTATAAGAGCATACATGTAGTATGGAGGTTTAGTAAACCTCTGTCAGGCTACTGGTGTTTACTTTAACACTAACTCATAGTTGACTCCCAATAACTCGAACGAAAAATTGGTCGAGTGATCAGAAGTACATTAGCGTTTGATTTGTCAAAGGCTCGACAGAGGGTTCAGTAGTCGGCACTTTATACTTGATTCATCTTCAATGCAAATCAGCCGTCAGCTACGTGTAGCGTTTGTTTATTATACTGAATCTAGTGCGCAATCAAAACTAGAAGTCGCATGTTTGCGTTTTAGCACCGCAAACAAACGCAACATGTTGTCACAACATTGGCCAACATTGTTGGGCACAAAATTTTGGGTTCGCTTGTGCACCAAGTTGGGCTATGTTGCATGATGTTGGCACATGTTGTGTGAAGTTTGAAATCAGTCAAACTTTTTGCCCAACATAGCCAACATTTCTTTTGTTCTCGTGTTCGATGAAGCATGTTACAACATGTTGCGTTCGTTTGCACGGTTCACACAACATTGTTGGGCTTGAGCGTGCGCGCTGTGAAAGATCCATGCAATGGTAACCATGGAGACTTGTTCTTATTTATGTGCATGGGAGTCACTTCAACAAGCTGGCAGAAACCGAAGAGTTGGAAACGCAGCCTCTAAAAAAAACATCTACAAACGGGAAACGAAAGGCCGTTTCGACCACAGGAAACGACAAATGCAAGACTAGAAAGTGGTCCGATAAGGAAATAGACAAGTTGATCGACATGCTTGAAGCGCAAGTTTGCTTGTGGGATGTTTTCTCGAAAGAGTACCACAATCGAAACAGAAGAGAAAAGTCTTTCGAAGAAATGGAACAGTAATTGCAAATGAATTCCTCCAGAAGAGCAACAACTGCGTGCATTTTCGCGTTTACAATCGTCTGTATTCATCAAGCGCCATAATCAATAATGGCGGACGAACGTGACATTTGTACGGTTTCGCAATGAATTTTGGGTAAATATCGATCCCAGACTCCTCTGCGGTTTCACTATGTACGCATGTTGTGATCGTTTGAACACCCTCAGCCAACATCCGCCAACACTGCCCAACATCCACCCAACAATGTTAGACGATGTTGTGTCAACATGTTGCGTTCGTTTCCACCGGCTTTTAAGGCCAGTAGCGTCTGTAAACACGCAAGCGCATTCACACCGGAGACGCAACTGAGGTAAGCCACGCAAGCAAAGATTGCGCATGCGCGATATTCTGTCTTTTGCTTGCGTTTGTGTTTGTTTTACCTCATTTCTCACAACAAGAGCAAACGCAAGCACAGTGTGTGCGCAAGAGAAAGGAAAATTTCCTCGTCTTGCGTCTGCGCCATTTACATTTTTTTACTTTTGCGTCTCTAGTGTGAACTGACTTTAGCGCGCTTTAACCCAAAGACAATCCTAGCAGTTAAGGCGTGTTACACGGGTCAACTTGCAACGACAATTTTCCCCGTAACAATGTTGCGTGTTGTGTTGCAAGGTTTTGAAACCAGTTCAAAACTCGCAACATGTTGCCGGGCTCCGTGTTGCGCAGAAAATCGACCGCGGTGACATGGTACACGGGAACGATTTTCAACGCGACATTGCTGCGCGGAAAATCGTCGTTGCAAGTTGATTCGTGTAACACGGCCTTCCAACAGGTCAAATGAGCTTGTTATCAAAACGAGACAGAATGGATGCTCCCGTTAAAAAATCAAGCGCTTGTGCTTTAATTCTGCTTTTGACTACTTTTATTCTTATCCGCCACGATAACGCGCGAAATGCAGTCCAAGGCAATCCAAGTTTTCTCAAATTTTCCCCGGGTGAAAATTCTCCTGTACACCCTACAAACAAACTAAGGGAAACTATCGTGGATGAACAGGGCAGGACCGGCCAGTCATTTGTTTTGTTTGCTCGATGGATCGGTTCCGGGAAAACAGGCCGAGATCCCGATGTTGCGGCTAGATTACCCCTCAAAAATACCGGACTTTTTTAGCACTCCGCAAACGAATCGCAAATTTCAATCCCCTTGCTATGAGACTGTGTGTTTTCTTTTTAGTAAATAATCATTCGGATCATTACCATTTTGTGCAATAATTAATGTACACTTTAATTAATCATTATACTTGTTCAGTGCGTATTAAAGCAATAACAAGACAACTATTCGGCCGTTTTGTAAATGCACTCAAGTTAACTCTACCATGGTCGGATTTTTCAAAGCTTCGAATAAAATCACTTTTGCTTTACGAAAATGTTTTGATAGTAATTACGGGTGGCAACGACGAAATTTAAATACGATATTTCGTATCTTGTATATAAAAAGAAAGACAGCGTATGGAATTTTTGCTATCCCTTAAACTACTAACTTCAAACATACCCTGCGCGTTCATGGCATTTGCATAACTGCACGAAGTCATAGAATTTACGACAGTTGGTCACAAAAACGTTGCAAGGATGGAAGAGGCATGTTTTCAAAATTCCATATCACAGATTTATGAATAATAGCTTTACTAACCAGGGCCGTAGCAAGCCTTGGAAAACTGGGGGGGCACCGCCAAGAGCTGAAGGTGTGAGCCTTTTAGGGGTTTCCCCCGGGAAACTTTGAAAATTAGTTTGTCTTAAAACATATTTCCTGAGTTTTAAACGCCATTTGAAATAAAGTCCGAGTGTCTAAGACTAGTAAAATAAGACAAGTTTTTCTCAAACTTGCAGCAATTTTCTGAGCTTAATACATTTGACACATTTGCTGGGGAAAAAACCCTACCCCTTGCTACGGCCTTGCTAACAAAAATACCAAAACATTCACCATATTCCTCTCTCATCGCATGCAAGTTCTCTTCAAAAGCCTCAAAACGTTCTGTTTGAAAGAAGACCGCTTGACAGTTTGCCTGATGCATGTTAAGTCAGTTGTTCCAAATAAATCCTACAACTGATACCAAGTCTCGGTTCCACGAAATTCTTCTCAACGTCTCGCAGACCTGTGCATACTGTTCTTCATCCTTGCTGCTTTAGAGTTTTATTCATGACAAGATTTACAAGTTTGGACTTCGAAAGCGAGGCTTGGCGGTTAAAGTATCCAGTCACAATGTAGCCAACAACACGCGTGCTATGGATACTCCTCCAAAAGCCCTCAAATAACTTTCCCTTCCCCAACCCTTTCTCTCCCTTTTCTTCCAAAGATGATTGGAGATTGGATGCAATAAAATATCGTGGTAATTCTTCATTATTTAGCTATCCCTAGAAGTCTTGAACCGTTGCATAACTGCCTTGCAGAGCCGAATATTTCAAAATTCAGCTTTTACCAACCCTCTGAAATCATTTTGAACGGAGTCGTCAAGACGTTAATCGGTCTGCGTGCCCAAAGTTCAAGCGAGTCCGCGCGCTCGCAACGCGTCATTTTTCCACACCCAAATTGGGCAACGCGCGAGTGTAAGTAACTACATACCGGACGCCATTCTCGCCATGTCAATCATATCTGCCGCTTTTGGGTCGTGAAAAAAATACATTGCAGTGACTGTCCTCGTTTGAAACAACTAATACACATGAAATTATCAATTTTCATTTGACGTTAATTGTGAAATATATACTCAAACACATCAAAAAATGTAATGCGAGACCCAAATCAGATCTATACATTTCAGTGAATATTGTCTAGGCTCTGACGTCTATTCACTGTAGTTACACGATGCTGTCGAGATCATAACTTTTAATACTGACCTTTAAGTCCGCAAACAATTTGGCCTTTGGGCAACTTAAAAAATGTACAAATTAAGAGTTTGAAAACAAGCATGTTACTTAGTTAAATTTCAATTGCACTGTGGCTCTGACTTCGTCTACGAGTGTTGGGAACGGTCGTTCAACGTCTCAATCATACCAAGAAGCCTAGCACAGTACAGTGAACTTTTAACAAATGAACGATTATCTACATTTGATCGTTTTATCAGTTGGGTCAGTTACAAGGGGTAATATCCAGGGAATAGTAACCTGAGGCCAGTAACTGGGGTGAAATCAACGAAATCAGAAGGATGGAACCTGGGAAATAGATCTGGGATTTTTCCGATCTCGGTTGAGAAACAAGATTAGAAAATTTATCTTTTTAACGTTGATGAGGGAGGGAGGGAAGGGCGATGTTGGCCACTCCCTTCAATCCGCCCTTACTAACATTGTATCTATACAAATGTGCCAGCACTTTTGAGATGTGGCTGGAAAACACAGTTTCCTGAAAAAAATTGTTACATAGCATTTCCATGCAGGATATTATTGTGAAAATGTTGACGCTACTTTAACCGAATCAGATATATTCTGCCCATCCCCTCCCCTGTTGGTGAAGTGTGTAATGATAGAGGGGGTAAGAATTTGACTGCATCAGTGAGTAATCAGCCTTCTTGCCCAAAATCCTTTGTGAATTTTTCAAATTTCTTGAGGTCCTGTTCATTGACTGTTGGTCGAGTTGTTGCCAAGGATCGCAACATGTCACTCTAGGATATTAAGAAGAAAAAATGCTTAGATAAATATAATAATAATAATAATAATAATAATAATAATAATAATAATAATAATAATAATAATAATAATAATAATAATAATAATTATAATAATTATAACAATAATAATAATAATATTAATATTATTATTATAAGTGATAAGTGTGTGTAAAATCATACTCATGAAATTGTGCTACACATTTAAATTAGATCAAATTAAGAATAGAAAGCCCATTTACCATCGGACAGCTGGTTCTAGTAATTTATCTCCTGGAATATTCAGACAGACAAAGAGAGAGATAGACAGACAGACTAACAGAGACAGACAGACAATAGAAAGCCCATTTACCATCGACACAGCTGGTTCTAGTAGTTTATCCCCAGGAACATCCATCCAGTTCATCTCCTGAGCAGCAGGGTCACCTATGCATGAAATATGACACTTGTTTATTATTTCTTACAGTTCAAATAAAAGAATAATAAAACAGAGACCAAACCTTAACCTGGTGGCCTTCAGGCCCAAGTCATGTTATATATCAAACTGTATTCCCAGCTTGTCAACAGCTACTCAAGGAATTTAAAAAATGCAGATCTGCAAGTTTGGTAATTACAGTATGTGGCCGTGAAGACCATGATTTAGCTTGAAAATGGCCAAACTGTTTAGCCTCAACTGCAAAGTATGGGGGAGACAAAACGAATAATCATATTGTAGTGTCTGTTAAAAGTCCCTCCACATTTTCATATAAACAATGGAGTTTTCAAAATGTTGCAACAGTCAATATTATTTACTGAGATACGTTATCAATGTATCACAGTGTAACTTTGTAATTTATTACAATATACATGAAGCAGGCAATTAAAATTTTAGTTTGGTTTACAGTATGTATATGTCGGGGTGAACATGTGGGGTGGCTCAAATATGCAACAAGTCACATGCCTGGCTCTAGAAGTTTGCAAATTTGCAATAAATGTTTCTTTACCTTGAAATCTGTCTACAAGCTCAACAAGCAAGGAATATGATTTATGTAATATGCATACTTTCCTTTGGCACAAGAGTCAGCCTCAGTTCATAGCATCAGGGTTTTGCTAAATTGGTATTCACTATAACAATCAAAAATGGAGGACACAAAACACAAATCCCACTGACCTGGTGAACACGGCATCAGAAGGTCATCCACCTCAGTATTAGGGTCTGTAGGGGATGGTCCTCTAACCTAAATACAGTAATACCGATAAACATATGTGATACACAGCCAAATTATACACACATGTAATGGACCTCTTATCTGAGTACAGAAGTACAAAGTAATAACAAATATTTTACAAGTAATTATAACAAACACTTCCTTTCCAAGGAGATTATCAGACATGAACAAACAGACAAAATAAATTCTACAAATAAAAAGTAACCAAAGAAGTAAATAAATGGACAATAAATAGACAAACAAATTATTGTCAAATAAACAAATAATTAAACAAATAAATTAATTAAGAAATTGTCCATGCTTTACTGTGCATCTATTGAGTTATGGATGCATGCGGGAAGTTGGGAGAGCATGAGAGAAGCGTTAGAGTGGCACAAGGCGAAGCCGAGTGCTTCTCTAGCTTCTCAAGTGCTCTCCCAACTTCCCAAGTGTATCCATAACTTGATAGATGCACAGTAAAGTAAATGTATGGACCATTTCTCTTAGAACATTGCCTCTGTCACTTTAAGCATCTTTTATAAGAAAAAATGCATGTACATGTAAGCTGATAACAAACAAAATTCTCCTTAACTGTTCTTAGTATTTTTATTGGTTGAACGCGATCATGCAATTTAATAAACACACAGGCGTGCGTCTATTGAGTTATAGATACTCGCTTGCCACATACAAAAAGCACATGAAAAATTGCCAGTTGTATTCTAATTTTAAAAATATCAGCAAACAAGGAGGCAGTATAGCAAAACAACTGAGGAGAACACTATATAATATATATAAAAGGTACTTACTCTCTTGAAGTGTGTGGCCTGTTGAACTTTTCTGACTGGCTGCATCAGAGCATCACGAACAACTATACTGATATCTGCACCTGAATAGCTGTGGAGGGGAAAAGAGCTTTCAATTTTAGGTACTGTACAGTATAAACCATTTGCCTGTGCATTTTCAAATTCTTTAATTTGTCTTTTATAATATCAATGCCTTGTCAGATTTAAGAGTTGGGACTTAAAAGGGCCAGACAGAGTGCAATGGTTGCTGCCACGGACATAAACCGAAGATAGATGTAGATTATTGTCAGGAGGAGTGACTAGAGAAGTTAGAGAAGTTTGGAATAATGTTGACAGAACTACAATGTATGATCTTGGTTTGACTGCAAGTCATTATAATCAAGCATATCCTTTTTAAATTGTATTAAATAATTTTTTTTTAGATATTTTGCAGAGTTTTCGTTACTTATCCATGCGACTTCGAATAGCTGTTCGTTATTACTTGACACA
>JAOBYE010715680.1:0-10850 GCA_025403585.1 Parazoanthus swiftii
TTTTCAAAAAATCCAAGATGGCGGCCAAGATGGCGGCCATGTTTTCCAATGACTGTTGCCATAGCAACAGTTTTTAACTAAAACTTTATTGTTGTCATGGAAAGTAATTAGCAAGGTTAAAGCTTCCCCCCTTCAACGTTGGTGTTGTCGAGTTCTCTTGTGGGTTCTGGTTCTACTATAGAGAAGACTGAGACTTATTGCTCACTGAATGCTTTATTATAATTCTCAATTCCATATATACATGGGATAGATCACGTGATAACATAACAGACTACATCACAGGATATATGTGGTTTGTA
Source organism: Parazoanthus swiftii (assembly GCA_025403585.1). Taxonomy (NCBI): domain Eukaryota; kingdom Metazoa; phylum Cnidaria; class Anthozoa; order Zoantharia; family Parazoanthidae; genus Parazoanthus; species Parazoanthus swiftii. The sequence goes on from JAOBYE010715680.1 coordinate 300, forward strand.
TTAATGATTAACTGAAACACTACAGGTGTTAACTACTGTCAAATGTTACCCTTGTTAAATAAAGTCGCGTTTATACCTTTTTTGTACCATGACGTACCCAACATCTCGCAAAGATGTATTTTGTCCTAAAAGCTAGGATTACAAAATGGTCAACTTCTACATGTTTTCACCTTGTGTTCATGTTATTACATTAACGAGCATACACTTACACACTTTGGGATGTATAAATTGTACAGTGAAACGACAAAAATCTTTCTCGTGTGTAGTGGTACCTTGTGCTTCGTTGTTTCAGGACCCATAAATTGTACAGTGACATGGCCAAAGAGTGGAAGGATCAGGTTAATGTCCCGCCCAGAAAACAATCAGGGTAAGATTCTCCTGAACAGCAAGACATTTACCTTGCTTTTACTTTGCTGAAAGAATAAAAAAATAAGAACAGTACAAATTTAGGAACAATGCCTTTAAATATTTTTTTTGAAACTATCTGCTTATAACAAAATTGAATATTAGCGACAAAGTAAAATACAAGCATTCATTATCTACAAGAACTTCAAGTTTTCTTTACTGCTTTTTAACCCTAGGGGATGTAATTGGTTAATGTCGCCATGGAAAGATGATGTTCAAATCCAAAACCACTATCTTGGATTTCTTACCCCCTTCGCCTTCTGCCTTAAAACGTTAAGTCTCTGTATAAATAGCAACAGTTCATAGAAAGAAGGGGCTGATTAATTAACTACTTATTGACTGAGAGTGGGATCTATATGGGAATTATTAAACCGAGGCATGGCTGTACTGACCGACCGATAACGATACGTCAAGTTCAAATCTGATATTACCTGTTAAGACCGAACGTTCGAGTTTAATGTGTTTCCTTATATGGTAATTTTTCTAAACACGACAATAACACCATGTAAGCGGAAACTCTTTACTTCGCCTATCGGGTTATGCGCGCACGTAGGTCAAGGACCAGTTATACCCGTTGGCATTATGGGAAATCAAGACCGCTCAAGAGCCAATCAGAACGCGCGAAGTATCTTTGCTGTATAGTAAGTTAGAATAATACTTCATTCCCACTGTGGTGGACCCGTTTGCTGTTGCAGCGAGTGTGTGTGTATTTGTGCGCTATTGACTAACAGTAAATGTGGTTTACTTCAGCGAGCAAAGCACGTGGAACAGTTACATGGAAGCAAAGAGGAAGAAATCGTTAAGTGGAAGACTGAGAGAATTAGCTGAAAAGTAAGTTCCATAACAACCGGAAGAAAATGTAAAATGAAAGTCTATCAAGTGGAATGTTAACTTCTTTAGTAGTTAAGACCCATCCCGCCTCTGAAACCCTGGGAGTTGAGATGCTACACTTATTGAAGTGGGGAGTTGTATTTCAAACAGACTGTACAAAGAAAGCTAAGATCAACCCACGGTTAGTCCACATTTGAGTTATTTTTCTCAAACTCATTAACTCCGGCCAACCAGCGCACCACAATTGGTCAGGTGGACGAGTTTTGAAACTGTGTCAAGCATTCGTTTGAGTATTTGAACCAATTTCAAAATTTGGGATAAATATATTTCTAATCAACATCTTCATAAGACACCCAATACGCCACATTTTATTAATTCCATAAGTGACATTATATGGAAAATTATCGTTCGAACTGTAAGCACCAATTCAAACAATCTTGTCTGAGGTACTACCATTTGTCTCCTCGGGGAATGTGGAGTCTTTCTGTCTAGGTTTCCGAAATCGAATATAGACAGACTGACCCCATATTCCTCAAGGAGACAAAAGCACATACATGAGACAAGTAAGTGCAACAAGGTTGTTTGATTTCGTCTTTTGGTGACTTACTGTTCAAACGATAATTTCCCATACAAAGTCTCTTAATATTGATGTAAGCGTTACGTAACATAGATCGATTATTATAAACTTACCCAGAGCTTGGGTGACCTGTGGTTTACATTCGCAAAAAGGAATAGGACATTTGAATTATTAAGGAAAAGACAAAGGAACGCTTGAGCGGAAGTAAGTCTCAACAGTAACGGAAGTGAACCGTTGATGTGTGAAGTCACGTGAGTGTGACGTAGTGAACAGTCCTCGTGCGAGAGAGGAGAGAGAGAGACGCCTTTTTTTAATGTTGTGAGGCCGGCGGGGCTAAGTTTAAGAGAAAGTTTCAGAATAAATCATTGTTATGAGACAGAGAGTTGGAAGAGAAACTGTTATGCCAAGACGGGTTTGGTATACGCTGATGCGAGCTTGTTTATCGCGTCACATATACTTGATATTCCTTTCTAGCTTTCTCTCTCATTTTAATGTCTTTTTCTTATTTCACGAGTGTGAACCAATCAGGCTTTATTCTTGTTCCATATCTCAAAATGTCCTTGACCAAATAAGCATTAGATCCTGTTTCAATGGTTGGTTTGCTACCACACAGGATTATTCAAGGTTATTTATGGTTGTATATGGCAAGTGACGGTTAAGATTGGGGTCAGGTTTACATTTGTTTTGTAGCAAAGAACTTTCGATATATATTTATTAATAGATTTATTATTTATATATAGCAGCGAACTGAGTTGTTGGTGTAGTGGTATATAGTGCATGGTGTTAAAGGTCCCAGGTTCAAGACTCGTCACGCTCGCTTTTCGTTGTTTTTTAAATTTTTATATATTTTTTGAATTTTCCTGCCTAAGTATATATGAGTTGAATTTTAACTTTATTCGCGTAAAGGGCAGTTTGAAATATGGAAACAAGAACTTTCCGAACTTTCTTGAAACATGCTTTTTCAACTTAACTTCATCCCATACAATTTATTTTATGTCCAGTACTTTTTTTAGAAAAGTTGGTGTGATGTCGTCTGGATTTTTGCCGACTCATTAATATATATACACGTAAACAGAAACTTTATTCGTTCCCAGGCCTGTGCATTTTATCCAGACACACACACCCAGACCTTCACGGCCACAATCAGTTGTTGACCTTGACAAGAACGCGATTCCTCTCGACCCAATGGGAACTAGGCCCAGATCAGGATTCCTTGATCCTGGGGGGTCAACATCCCGGCCGGCATCAGTTCTTCTCCGAGACGCTTTGCATATGATCTTCGCTGCAGGTCTGAATGAAGGAAAAGGGTATGTTAATGGAATATTATAAGGGCAGGAATATTTACTTTCGAATAAGCCACTCGTATTCAAAAAATGGGATATTTTTTATATCTTCACTCCACTAATTTTTGCATGTGGTGTTTTGCGACGTCATTTCAAAGCTAGTATAAGGTACTAAAGCGCGCGAACTTGTCGAGTCACACCATATAATGTTAGTTTTAGAAAATCTCCGGAAAACTTTGGAATACTTTCGTTAAATTTCGAGAAAGACTCCTTTCCTGTGACCCTGATACATCACCACGTTTCTGTTGTAAATGTCTGAAAAGCTTGTGTTATCACTGGTTGACAACAAACAATGCTTTGATCGACTATAATTCAAAAATTGAAGACCCTTCTGTGCCATTTTTTTCGTTTCTTTTTTTTTGCCTGCTATGTTCTTTGAATTTACACTTCTTACACTACTTGTTGTTTTAACTATCTGAGAGCACTCACCCAACCACTATATCTACAAGACTGGTTTGGAAAACACTGCTTTTAATCGACTCAGCCACTTACTGGATCCCGTCGCATTTGGTTTTACAAAAAAGCTGTGATTACCGAGTTGAGTCTTAACCGACATGAAGTATAAAATAGTGAAAAAGTAAAAAAGTAAGTAAACGAGTTTCATCGTAATTTTAGTTTCATCTTAATATTTCGGGCCAACTGAGTATTTAGCAGAACAACAGTATCGTTACAGTGAGCAAAGAATTTTTGTCTAAGAGTGTCGTCTGTAAAGATTATGCTAAAAAGAGAGACAGACGCATTTTGGATAGAGGCACCTGAAAGATCATTGAAAGGTCAATTGTTTATTGCACCTTCGGTGAAACAACTTAAGCATGACTTTTTTTAGTAAACCTCGTTTGTTCTGAACTGAGCTGAGATTGGAAATCGATGTTTCGGTTTCATAGACTTGACTTTGGCTGTTGACGCTTAAACTAGCAACGTTTTACAGAAAAGTGGCTTAAAATGTAGAAATTACTTGATAAGTAGGGCCAGGAGACTTAAGGACAAGTTTTCCTTATCCCAGGAACCAAGAAGACGCGCCCGAGAGTCAACCATTGGTACGAGTCTCGGCGGTAGAAGAGGATTCTGATGGCGATAACAATGTGACAGCTGACAGGCAGAGCGGGTAAGTATTTAACATGCCTCTCGCTGGTCCTACGATTTGATGGCTGTTGTTCTGGCTGGGAAAGGAGGAGGGGGGGGGGGGGGTATTCCGTTATAAATGTAACAAGGATGAGCGAAAGAAGTCACAATTCAGATACCCCAAAACTAATTGTATGCCAAAAATATACCCCTGATCGAAACGAAAACAAAACATTTTCAATTTCATCGAAATGATTTCTAGCCCTAAAAGATCGTGCAAAGTTGTCTGATTAAATATCAAAACTATGATTTTTACGCCAAAAAAGAAAATCCCACAATACCTCCAGCCAATATCACTTTATATTGAAGTGTTTAGATTGACCTTTTCAATCTCTGTATCAGGCCCATGATTGACTATAGTTTTATAACTTGTCCGGCAAACAAAAATTTAACAACAACTTTCTCATTTCCTCTTAACAGGCCCATGGCCATACCTTCAATACTTGTCCGGCAACCTAGCGAAGACTCGGAGCACAGCCAAACTCTAGAATCACCATCTGGTAAAGCGAGGTGAGCCAGTTCGTGTAGTTGTTGTATTTCCTTGGTTACACCGCCTATACTTGCTCGACCAACGCAGAGCCATAGCAAGAGGAGGGGCTGTGGGGAGACGTGCACCCCCCAGTTTTTCAAGGCCTGCTACGGCCCTGCAACATGAAAGATAGGCTTTGCAGAAACTGTTTCGCTTTTCTGTTGAGTAATAACTATGTTTAAGCATTAGAAAAGCAACACAATTTTTATTTCACGTTGGTCGAGCGGGGGGTAATAGAAAGATCATAGGTGTGGCTGTGTGAGAGAACACGCCATATTCAAACAGGTTTCAAACTGGCTTTCCCGAAAAATGGCTTGTAATGTGTTAGCGATTATACCCCATGTACAAGTGCAAGAAATGAAACCGGTTTAAATAGAGCCAATTAGTTGCTTGACCTGCAGTGTGAAAGATAGGCTCCGCCGAAAACGTGTCGATTATGCAGAGCTCAATGCCCTCACAATGATCTTTATTATGTTAATCATAAAAACAGAAAACTGTTAACTATACCATGTGTACAAAAAAGGCAGAGCAAGTTTTTGAAATAGGAAAGTTTTAAACTTTAGATTTTAATATATTGATATTGTATGTACTCCTAGGGTTAGCCATTTGGGAGTGGGAAACATGTTTCTAGCTGTTCGAGCAAGGAACGACTGAAAATTATCGTTTTCCAAGTTTAGATTAAAAAGGCAAATTTGTTACTTGTGATAGGACATTTTAACTTGAAATTCGCTTTCATTTTGCAGCGAGAGACCTCCAAAGTACGAGGACATCGCCAAGTCTCAGCGCAAAAGTCAGCCTCACACTGGTGTGGTCCCTGAGGTTGCAATACCTGTCGAAGATGAACCGTTCATTCCCGAGGAAAAAGAAATAACGCCATCAAAATCTCGGTACGATGAAGTACAGCAGTAAACGTAATCATAACCGTAATTGTATTCATAACCATAGTCATAGTCATAGTCATAATCAAAACCAAAATGATAATCGTTGTCATAGTTGTAATCGTAGATAATGTAATTGTAATCGAAATCAAAATGCGAACTTGCTTCTATTGTTATTGACGCACTACCTTGCACTCTAAAAAGGTCTGAAGACGACGCTGGGAGGAACATTCACGATGAACAGACTGACCAACCAACACTGTAAGTTTTTCCACTTCTTTTCCATTTTTTATGATACATTTGTGACCAAAGTTGATATAAAATTGAAAACTTTTTTAAGGTATTGGAATCAGGCTTGTAAATTAACTGCTTACACAACGAAGGTAAGTGTTGAATAGCCAATTTTCCGCCCTTTCACCACCCCCGCCCTCTTTCCTGTTTGTTTTCACTTAAATTAATCTACCCCCGAGGGCAGTGTATCGTGGAAGCGTATATTTGTATTTGTACGACACAAAGTGACGCATCTTTATTTGATTTGGATCCTCTTCGTTGTAAACTTATAAAATTGAATGAACAAAAAGCTTATGGATAAATAGATCTAAACTTGCATAGTTAACTATAATCTACCATATTAAAATAAAAATAAAAAACGATAAATATAAACGAGTTGTAAAGCAGGAATGAAGCTTAAGGTGGCGCTTGCACGAAACAGGATTCACCTTTATTCCGGTTAAGCTAGCTTCATCCGGATTCCAAACTGGAAACACGAATCTGATGGGTATACTTACCTTCTTGCTTACGCTCGCGCCATACGGTTTCAATTCCCATTGAAACAAATCATACTCCCAAATAAACTCAACCTGGTACTGTACCAGTTCGAAATGTTTGCTCTCGGAACTAAATCAAACTTCACGTTCCACAGTACCACGAAAAATGTTCAAATCATACCGCTAAATCAGTAACACTTATCAGTTGGTTTGAAAATTCGATCCACTGAAGTTCGTTCCAGTACTTTTCAGTACAAAAACAAGTAATGTTGCAATTTGAATTAGAAGCATTCTGGAATGAAAGTGAAATAAAAACAATAAACATTGGCCGATCAATTTAATGAAACATCTTATCAGCCCGTTCAATCCACAGTAAACTCGTACTTCCTTTACATAATACTGGTACCACTTGCGGTCAAATTTCATCCCGGAACGAACATTTCGTTTCAGGAAAGCCACCGGTCTGAAGTCATTTCGTAAGGATTTTTCACTCCCACGTACTATTTTATTACTTCTGTTCACTTTGTTACCACATCTTTAGTTTCTGTGCGACCTCCGAAATCAAATCTGTGGTCCTGAGTTTGGTTTGCAGCTTTTGTCTTTCAAACACAACAAAGTAACATACGTCCGTGTCTAAAAACAACTCTAGTTAAACACTGTTCACAGACCAAGAGACATTTCGTCTTTGTGTTTGGGACTGCACCTCCCTTAATATTCGATTTTATTGATCAGTAGCATCACCTGATTGTGAAGCTCAGCTAAAATTTCAAAGAAATGTACGAAGCTGTTTTATGTTATGTTGAGCAAACTGCAACCCTGCACATCGTTTTGCTTCACGTGTGAGCCCAAAATTTTCTACTGGTTAATTGCTTGTTTGCATTTCAATACCTTTTGTGTAAGTTCAGAGCCTACGAACAAATCAAAAGGGATTGAGAACAAAAACGTGTTACAAAACGTTTAGTATCCAGTTTGCTCTATTTTTGTTCATAATTAAAATTATGACGGAAAAAAGTGTGGTGATGCCTGAAATGAGATTTACAAAAGGGATTACAAACAAATTTGAGAGTGATGAAAGACTTCTGACCGTTGTAGGACTGCCAGAAGGTACTGTCCAAAGTGTTCCAGTCTTAAGAGCAATAAGCTTACTGCAGATATGGCTCAGTAATGCGTGACTATTAGGTACAATCACAAAATGTAACAATTCAGGCCTGGTCAAATTGAGATTAAGAACTTCACCTATTTACCGCTCCTCCTTGCTCAGATCGCGCTGCTACTTTCATAGTTTGTTACACCAAGACCAATGTTTAACATAAATGATAAATGATATTGAAAGTCACAATGTTTCTTTTTTTCTCTAAAAAAAGATTGCATTCATAATGATTTTAACTCTTGACATTTTTGTCTTAATGTCTGTAGTCGGATTATCATTATAAACGTTGCGAACAATACACAATTTGTTATCTAATCTTTATTATTGTGGGAAAAGAAGTGATGAACGGGAGAAGAGGGAACATGAAATAGAAGAGAAATGCAAAGCAATGTTCTGAGACAAAGCCAAAGAGCATGAGAGCAAAGAGCCGTAAATGGATGTTAAAAACGGGAACAGTGGATGAATTTTGAAGTAATTGCGGGGGAAGAAGACGTTAATATTGAATCAGTATTTTGGAAACCCTTGTTATCCTTTCCCTTTTCTCATTTCTCCATTGTTAAATCAAAATCTCACTGCATGGCCACCACCACAAGGAAACGGAGAACCCTGCACTAACACAGCTGCAACTAAGACAATATTTGTAGCACAAACACAAAGAAATTCTGAGAACGACAGAAAGTACACCTTGTTTCTGTTGGTATAATTTCTAATCGCCTATTAATAACTTAAACTCTCACAGTGAAGAAGGATTTGTTCATAATCAAGGATCTGTTAATCATCGCGGACCCACTGACAATCAAGAATTGTCTAATGATCACGCATCTTCTAATGTAAAAGAATCTACTAGTTATTGTGCACCTACTAATTATCAAGGATCTTCTAATGATCATGGATCTACCAGTGTTCTACAATATACTAATTATCGTGTCAATTCTACGTATCAAGGATCTGCAAATGATCAAGGATTTCCTACTGATCGCGGTTCTTCTAACGATCAAAATCCTACTTACTTTCGTCGTAGATCTACTGGTTGTCAAGGATCTAAATCTAATGAACAAGGACCTACTAATGAACAAGGACCTACTAATGAACAGGAATCTTCTAATGATCAAGGATCCACTGATGATCTTGTATCTGCTAATTATCAAGGATTTACTAATGATCGTAGCTCATCTAATTATCATGGAACCGTCGATAGCCTGAAATCAACTAACTATCATGGAACTACTATTGTTCAAGGATCGCTTATTGGTCATGATCAACGATATTCATCTTTTAATGACTAAAACTCTACTAGTTATCATATCCACCATAAATCACAGATCTGCTGATGATCGAGTATTTTCTAACAATCAAGGATCTTTGACTACTAATAATCAAGAATCTGCTGATGATCAAGTATCTACTGTTGATGAAGGATCTTCATCTTCTAACTATCACGCTTCTGAGAATGACGAAAGCTTTACTAACGTTTATAGATCTGCTGATGATCACGTTTCTAATAAAGATCAAGGATCTTCATTTTCTAAAAATCAAAAATCTTTTAATTATCATGTATCTACTAATGATGAAAGATCTACTAATACCGTTGTATCTCACGACGTACGTGTGTTGTACCCTTTATTTGAGATAAAGTTTTCGCGTGTGTGAGCAACCAAAAGTCATAACATAGCTCAAAGTTTAAAGAAACGTTGATAGTAATTACGATTTTTAGTAGATATAGTTCGTTGAGAACTTGATCTCTTTAAAAACGCTAACGTACTAGATTTACCTATCTCTGATTGGCTAACGCAAACAATAGCTAACACCCAGCCACCTGGAAGCAGTAACAAATAATAGAATTGCTACGTATATATAAACTCCAAAAGCAGCAAAGTTTCATTTTGATCTCGCACAAGGTTCTCACGTTTCTCAGAGATAAGGGTGTACTCCAACCGGGAATTTGTTCCCTCGCGCAGCTGTCATTCATTCTCAATCATTCTTTACACCGACAAAAAAGCATTTCTTCCTGCAGGACTTTTCCCCACCCCGAAGACTTACTTTCCAGTTTAGATCAAGACGATTTCCATAACGACCATCCAGCATATAATTGGTAGGTTTTCTTAGTTATACTCACCTCTGCAAAGTGTCTTTAATTTTCCTTTAACCCTTGTTACTGTAGCGAGTCTAATGCTTGTTACAGCCCACAACGCACACGAATTCGTTTTCTTACAGAGAAAAGACGTGTAAGCGTTATCACGCTATAAGAATAAGAACCATTTTAAGAATGAAATACATAAACTACTAATAAATACACCCATGAAGCCGACAACGAATGTCTAGGTGTACCAGAAACAACCGCAGGAATGCAAAATCCCTTTCCTCTTATGTAACAGTTACTTCACTTTGCGAACTTTGTATGACATGTAGTTTATGTAGTCTAAATGCTGAAACATCAGTTCTCTATAGTACTTATTAATTTATTGATTCTAAGCTGAACAGATGAATTTATTTTGTAGTTATATTATATTGTTTCTACCCGTCTAGATTAGCAAAGCTAATTGCGGGTCAGACACTTTTGGAGTTTAAAACTTTATTTAAGAAAAAACACGTGCCGTCAAATCAGAAACATGCATCATCGTTGAACGCATTTTCTGTGTGAATCAGGTATTTTGATGACATTAACTTAAGAGAGCACTATAACTGGTTCTGGCTGACTCGTACAGTCAGCTTGGACAGAGTGACTTTGCTTATGAATTGGAGCGGTCAGTTATGGTCATGCTGTGACGGTAAAATGCACACGCCGCCAGCTTATCCAAGAACGGAACTAGTTGTCTCTGGTCAGTCGGGTATCCGACACTGAAAGTATTATCTTAGACTGTTAAAATAGCATTAATAGTAATAGTAATAGTAATAGTAATAGTAATAGTAATAGTAATAGTAATAGTAATAGTAATAGTAATAGTAATA
>JAOBYE010715691.1:0-25429 GCA_025403585.1 Parazoanthus swiftii
ACGGTAGCACCAAATGTTACGATAAACCTGTTCGGGCTTCTTCATCGTCTTATTAAACCCGCAAATGCGGACCTTTTCGGGTCCGTTGTGGGAGGATGGGGGGTGTACGCACCCCGCGCACCGCCCCCCTGCCTACGGGCCTGCACTAAGTGGTGGAATGAGTTGTTCCTTAGCTGTAAACTGAGAATGAACGGGTACATGTGTCGGACATTTTAGGTTTGTTTTTAAAATACGAGAAAGGCGGATTTTCGTTGTTTTTACTTCTAACACTCGGTCGTTTCGCTTATGCAACCTTATGTTTGCACTTAACGTGTGATAATTAATGTTGGTGTAGAAGTTACTAGCCGTGTTTTTCCATCTTACTATAACTGTACAAATGATTGCATTACCTTGTTAACTTCAAGTTCATTAACTTACTCTCGTTATCAGTTTGGGATAACTTAAAATCAAAGTTTTTAAAATAACTGGGTACTTTTGCATCGTCTATTCTTGTTACTAAACAATCTCTTCGTTTCCTGTTTTATATTATGATTTGAAAGAGAAGTTAGTTTCTTTCCGGAATTCATCTGGCAAGTTTTCGCGCGCTTTTTGTATACTTGATGAATACAGTGGCAATGTTCTAAAAGTGCTCTCTTAACTTCCCGCGTGTATCAATAGCTCGATAGACGCACGCTTAACATGGACCATTTGTTTATTAATCACAGACTAAACGTCTTCGCTTCCTGCGAGAGAAGTTGCGCAGTTCAGTCTGAACGTTTTGCGCGAACTATTAAAATAAACAAATTCCTGTACATCACAATTTTTTGATGTAGCGACACTGCCACCAGCCGAAGTCGAAGCGTGTGGAGTGTGTTTGAGATTCGCTATTAAAACATTATTTATAACTCCAGCAGTACTGGTACACTTGGTCTTGAACTTGGAGACAAGAATCACACTATAGTTACTACCGTTAGTGTTAACAGTTTTTTGAAATAGACCAATTTTGATATATTAATATTCATATTCAGCCTGAAACAAAAGACATCAATACGAGGCTCTGGGGAATAATCCATACAAACTCTCGGTATAGACTTATCTCACGAATTAGCCATGTGGAACAAATCCTTTGTTATTGCCCTCCAAGCCTCGTCACGGTGTCGAGGTTTGGAGGGCAATAACAAAGGATTTGTTTCACATGGCTGCTGCGTGAGATAAGTCTATTTAAATCCCCAGAGCCTCGTGTTGATGTCTTTTGTTTTAGGCAGATTTTTAATACATCGAAATGGCTCAATTGTAATTGGTAAAAATATAAGTTAAGTTATATAACTTCGTTTAACATAACTAAACAAAGCTTAAAAAATTAATTGAAAAGCTCATAAACGTTTCGGATTGAAAGTGTTTTTTAAACGTGCGCTGTCAGAATAAAGGTTTTGCCCCACAGACTACTGAAGTGCTGCTGTTGGGATCAGTTACCATGACTTTCGATAATTACGTTCTTTAATTTAACGAATTTTTCCTAAAATAAAACGAACAGCAAGAGGACGTGGCCACGAAACGATATCATAGCTGTGTTCGTGTTCAGAACGACTTATGTTTCAGGGAAACACCCGCTTCCTTGGCCATTCTGCGGATTTCCGTTATCGCCTAGAATGAATTAACGTATGATGGCTGAGTCTATTTGCAGTGAATTACGGTACGTTTGAGTGCCCTTCCCGCTAGACTCTTGTGGCATGATTTCAGTGTCAATTGATGAGCAAATAAAGGATATAGTCCTTAATATATGGCTATTATAGCTGTTTCTTCTCTCTTGACCTTTTCTAAAATAACGTAAACAATCATTAACTAACCCTCTTGCCTATAGCCTCCTGAGCCCGGTTGTTCAAAAGAGGGTTAAGTTTAACCAAGGGTAAGGCGAAACTTAAAACAAAACTCCTTCATCTAGAAACAACTCCAGTCTTTCCAAATTATTATTGAAGAACACTCAAAGGATACCCAATTACGTAAACCCGAAATGACAGCCCAAAATAATAAACCCAATCGCGAGTTAAGGTTTTAACCCTAGGTTAGCACTAACCCTCTTTCGAACAACCGTGCTGTTATTCTTGTTTGTTGTATTTCTCTTTCATAAAAGAAGCACATTAAAATAGTAGTAGTAGTACATTAAACGACTACTGAAATACTGCCGAACACATTTTGAAAACCGCAGATGATTCTGTCGTTTGCTATACTTCACTCTGTCACAAAATAGTTAACTTAGGACGGATTCGTCCACTATCCTAAGTTGAAAATTCAAATTTTCACGGTTTAAACTTCGACCTTACTGACTATAGTCTTCCTCACAGCCGTTCTCTCGTATCGTCGCGCAATGCATGCAAAGAGACTGTACTGACTAAAGAGTATTTCTAATATTTTCATATCTTTTGTAATCGAGTCAGCTAGAATCAGTTTTTCAAACGGCTCGATTCTGTCTTTACATTACATAATCACAACCAGAAGTGGGAAGGCTGTTTTGAAACAATCTTAATTGAAAACCACTCGCGCACAACTGTCAAACGTTGTAGTTTTAAAAATTATTGATCAGGTTGGTATTTTGAAAAACGCAGCCTGAACAAATTATATGAAAACGATGAACAAAAATGTTAAACTCTTTGATACTCGCCACGTTTGTATTTATTTTATTCGATGGAACAAACTCAAGTTTAAAAAGCTTTAACGAATGGTTCGAAAATCCAAGAGATTTGCTTAAAACACAGTCTTCATTGGCGCTCGCTTTCGGTAATGTAGCGGGATACTCCTTTCTGAAACCTAGGGGTTAAGGTGAACTCTAAAAGTATCCCATGTAGAACCTAAGATCCTGTAGAACAAAAATAGGATCGCTGTCAAACGGCAGCAATAAAGGTAATTGTGTTCAGCGGCATTTGAAACACAAGAGGTAACTAATAAATGAGATTGTAAGAATTGGAAGTTAAGATAGATGAAAAGGTTGCATGATCAAATACCTTCATTTTTGACCTTTAGCTGTTTAAGTTTAACAATGATATCAATTTTTAGGACACGCTGTTCTGTGCAGCTGCAGCATATGGTGTTTTCTACTACTGACGATGGAGGGTTAAATTGGGTGTCTGCCGTCTCGGAACATTCATCCAACGATGTCAATATGTACAGAGTTATGAGAGGCGCACACAAGTATTGTTCTTTAAGTTAACTGGAAAGGGGTTATGTCAAGGAAAAATACTGACATTTCGCATTATCTAGTTTCTGTAGAATAAGTTTCGAGGGTTTCGATTTGAGGCCTGTCACTGGGTCAGTTTTCAGACGCCGTGCTACAGCCGAACTTAGTTCACACGAAGCTAAACTTGACTGCAAATGGTCGTCAGTTTTGTAAGTTTGACAAGTCCGTTAATTTTTCCGGCAATTAACCCGCGTAACTCGGCGTCCTAGCAGTCAGTCGACCTGCGAGAATGCCTGCTATCCGGCTATATGAATGCATATGAACAAAATGAACTGTTTAGACTTCAACCGGGCATCTGTTCTAGAGGTAGTTTTGCGGTCTAGTTTAGTGGCTTAAACTAAACTTGACTGAGTAAAGTCCCGAATGTAGCTTGGCGTCTGGGCAGACCTAAAGTTCAGGATGATGCATGCTGGGATGGATTCAGTGGCTCTTTACTCGTCAATTGACTCGTACATAGTCATTGTTTAAATTATTTTTTCTTTCGTCATGTCTGGTGATGTGTTTGTGCTTTGAAACATTTGGTCCCAATTAATGTACTTTTCACTATATTTACGAAAATACTTGACATAGCCCATTAAACTTTATATGGAGGGGATTACTGGTTTGAAAAATTGTTTACTAATGGTAAGAAGTGTCTATTTATATATTTCTCGAATCAATCAATACTGTGACATTTGTGAACTGTTACAGGTTTGGTGTCAGCGTTTCAACAGGTTGATTGACAACATTTATATTTGACCTTTGATGTTTCCTTCGCTGTGCATTTAAGACATAGTAAAAATTTCTCCCACGCTACTTTGCGACCAGACAACGATTAGCAACATATCAGAAATAGAAATCGTGCAGATCGTTAGCCCTGCTGTGGCCGATCAGACAGCTCGAGACAGCGATCACAGTAAGAAGATACTTACTAATGTCATTAAACAAAGAAAACAAACTAGTCTCCACTCGTCATTTCATACTCCACTCACCACAAATGTTGTTTGCTACAGGAAGCTCACACTTTCGTGAGTGGTCATCAATTGTTCCTCAATCATTTCTTTTCCGGTCACGAAACAAACCCACTCTTGTGAATTTTATCGTTTTTCATTACCTTTGTATTCCACCCGTTGGCGAATGCGTCACTCAAGCGAAGAGCAACAAGAACTTGACTTTGCGTGCATTTGAGAAACGTTTTGCTGCTATTTAGCCGGGTACGTACTTAATCTACACAGCACCCGGAATGTTACCCGAAGCGAGAGCTCTGGGCGCGGAAATGTTATATCCTTGTTTAATTCAGTTGCTTAAGTTTTCATTTATTCTGGCCTGAATAAAATTTCTTCAGTGACATGTCTTCCGTTTCTCGTGCCATTCAAAATATTTTAACACATGAACCTAAATTTCCTTCAAATAGTCGGGAAAGGATGGTTTGCGTATCCTGTGTGGTTTGAAAATACACTCATCAAAATATGTGTCATTTACGAATGATATATAGAACTGCAAACAGTTCCAGTTCTCAAACTGTTTGTGAAGCTAAGAAGAAGTTCGTTGGACGGAAAAATGAGCAGATAAATATAAAAATGCGACTGAAAATTTTAACATTTTCTTTCTTTCTTTCTTTCTTCCTTTCAAATTTCTTTCAATCTTTCTTTTCTTTTTTGATCTCTATTGGTCTGTGCCGCATTGCGTATTTTTTTCAGCTAGCCCACAAATCTTTTCCTTGTGATACGAATTCTGAGTCGCTCTGCACGATCGCTTTACGCAAGGCGAAAAGAAATTTTATTGCGTTTGTCGTGTTTGCTTCGCTTCGCAGTGCGATCACATCATTCTACAGCTCTTTTGAGCGGAATAATAGTTACGAGTGGTCTTGAATTGTGTGCTATTTGGAAAAATTGTCGAGAAGAACAAGCTTAGAATCTAACGTTTACATTATGTGGGATAGTAAGTCAGGCGATGGTTTACAGAAACATTTGCCGTTACAATTCATCTGCGTTTATTGGGATGTGAAAAACCCCAAAGTAATAACGTTTAGTTCGAATTTTTTTAAAAATTGCAAAACAAAAAATGTGCCTTTAATAGCGGCTTTCAAGTATTTCCAGAGATGTGTTCGTGTGAAGATTTCAGTTTGACTTAATTCGAAAACGAAGTTCTTTTAAGGTAAATACCATTAACCTCTTAAAAAACATACCCGATCAGTCCGTCTTATCTGTCGGTGCTTTTCTTTGGAGAATCACATTATGCGAATGCACCCAACGCTTTATCAGTCAGTTCTCTGGCGACGAAAAGGCTATATTTAGCATCAAGACGTATCACATTCCGTTGGTTGAATTTTAGAACTCTTTCCTATCTCTATTAAAACGTGTACTTTTGCTCGGGGCTGGTGAACACAGCTGAAACTATTTTGAGCAGTAGGTCTATTTCAGGAAGTTCCCGTTTCTTTCTTCCGGTTTCATCCTTTCAAATAGTTATCCGCCCGACGCCGAACAATGAAAAATATCACCGTGTAGTCACAAAGAGCCCATGCAGAAAATGAGTCCAATTCAAGACAATCAGTGGCCATTAGAAACTAATAAAGAGGTCCTTTCAACTCTGCGGCCTAAATTAAGTTCCCGTTGTTTTTGCTAGATTGGTGTCGGTACTGTATATATACAGAAAGAGGTCGTTCTTAAACAAATATGTGGTCGTTTGACTGGGACCAACAGTTGAATTGTCCGTTTTGGACAAACATCAGTATTGTGAAAAGTATCATAGTACAAAGGGGTCGCTTTTTAGCAAATATGTGAGCGTTGGCTAACAACAGCTGTGCTGTCCGTATTGTCCTCGACAAACTTGTCTAACATCGGTATTTTGAAAAGCGTTGATACTATAATAAAGAAGTCATTTAAGCAAATGTATATACGTATCAGCGTTTTGCTGAGACCAACTGAAGTGCCCGTATTGGAGGAATAATATTGGTATAATTGTGAGAGGTGTTGGTATTATATTGTAGAGGTTTTTTTAGCATAGTGCAAGCGTTTTGTGGCGACCAAGTGAAGTGGCCTCAAGTGTTCGTAATGGAGGAATATCGGCCATGCAGCATTATATGTGAGAAGTGTCGATGGAAAGAATACCAGCTCGCGCTTCTTTTAAGACTGCGCGTTGTTGTTCTAAAAGAACTACAGTAAATGTAGGTGAAAAGTCGTCAATGCCAAAATCTGTTTATGACTATCAAGCAATTGTTCTTACTGCCTGCTTTACACTAACAATTTTAGCCTGCGCCGCAGACAGTCTAAAAACCACCCTTTTAACACAAGCAAACCGGCTGCAACGCAGGCTAACAATTTGTGCTTAGGCCTTCATTATGCCGTTGGCGTTGCAGATCATTGAAAGCTTAGCAAATATGAAGTATGAAAGCGTAACGCCGCACTAGCGGAAGGAAGGAAATGAGAAAATGCTATGTCACTGCTAGGGCGTGAATTGAGTCGCTAGAAACTGCGCTTTTTCTTGTGATTATATACATTTTCTATGTACCCCCCTGTGTCATGGAGTAGGCTTTCTAGATTGTCGAGATTTTTGCGTGCTATTTTGCATGTCATAGCCTCATGGCGTTGTCAGTCAAAATAGGTTTACTTCCTTCAGTAGACGGACGTGTATTGCCGGCATCAGTTACACACGAATAACACTGAAATATAAGCCTTCAGTGATTCGTTGTTTCTGTTCCATCAATTTTGGAGGTTTCACCCTTGTGCGTGGTTTTTAACTGAGCGCTCCTTTACAGAGTGTTCTTACTAGCACACTCGAAGGCAAAAGCTTCTCACTTCTGTGATGAATATTTGCCATGCCAAAGGCTGAAACACTCGGTTGCTTTGATCCGTCAGCTTGTCAGTTTGTGAATAGCCGCTGTCGGCGAAGACCGCGAGACAAATGAGGAACCTGGTGGAATTCGTCTACGGTTTTGTGACATGCCGTGCACGTGGAGCGCGAAAACCGACTTCATAAAAAGAGGGCGTATGCGGTCACTCTGGACTGGAAAACATCACCCTTCCTTTCAGCGATTGTGTGTAAGGTTCTTCTATGCCTCGGGGCCTACTCGATGGTTCCGTTGTCTTGACAGGCTTTTTGTACCAATGCAAGTTTTCTCTTCATTCCGTGGTTCTCCGAACTTGACTGAAACCTGCACCACCATGTAACTAGCGAAACAGGACACAAACGACAATTGCCCGTGGTTTGTATCCTGGAAAACATTGCCGTGGTCGTTCTTACATTCCATCGAACGTTGTAGTTAAAAAGGCTGTCTTTTTCCAGACACCAATTTGGCGGATTTACACCGCAAAGCTTATACTTCCTCAGTCATTTCTTTTTGATAACACTAATCTCATTTTCCTGTGAATCCAAACCCACAGTTTACGCCAAATTGAGGAAATTGGTCATTGAAGTGTTCCCATCAGTTTTGGCCACATTTCACCAATGTTTTATGAAGATCTATTTATAATTGTTGTTGAATGCACGTGCGTTCCGTTTTATTCAGACCAACGAACTGTCCTCAACTTCAAGAGTGTGCATGTGTTACGGGACTAATTGCCAACCAGCAGCTGATCGACCAGATAAAAACATTTCATAAAATACTGACGAAAAACATAATCTGCGGGAATACAAACTGTGCATTCCCATTTCTAAGCGCTTTTTTAAAATTTAATTTTTTTTTTTTTTTTTGGCGATTTGAGCCTCAAAGTTTTCTTAAATTGTTCTTATTTCTAAATGTGGTTTAAATCGCAAAAAAAAATCTGGCTAAGCTTAAGGTACTGCAGTAGAGGTAAAGGAAAACGAATTGCTTGGCGGGTATTTTTGATCAGTTTTGTCATGATCGAGGCTCAGTAAAGTTTAAAAAGCCGAATAAAACTATCAAGCCCGAGCCTTAGCTTGTTCTTAAATTGTTCTTAAATCTTGGCCAATATGAGCCTCATTGTTCTTATAAAAATGTTCTTATAAAAAAAGCGTGTGTCACCTCTCATGCTTTGCGTATCAGTAGTGCAGTTACTACCTCGGTTGTCTGTACCCCGTGGTAGAAAGAGACCTGTATATACGCAAATTCGTCTGGTGTATTTAAGATGTTGTTTGTCTTTATCCCTGCTTTCTTTACTTGCTCAGTAGCAGTTCGCAATTCCTGCATGACACAGGTCGCATCTGAGCATCTTCTAAGACCTTTGATATAGAGCCAACCGAACTGCCGGAATATATAGCGCGTACAAAGGAAGCGCAATTCGGAGATCAGAGCTTTTATGCACGATTTTCGTAGATTTCTCCGCTTTACTCAGCCTCGGGCTAGAAAACCGTTCCGACCAAGAATGAAAACGGAATGTTGCAGCAAGTGGAAAAGCAAAAAGTAGAAAACAGATAAACTAAGTACAAGATGTTTGTGATCTTCCTTTCTTGGCAACTTTATTAACAAACTGCATTTGTTAAAGTAGACTAAAATGTTATTTTCTCGCAAAAAAACAGATACCGATCATGCAGCTTGGAATATATACAAAAGAAGTTTTTTTATGGGAATTGCATCATAGTTCCGTTTAGCAACGGGAATTTCTTCTAAAACGATTTTATCACAAGCTCGTCAGTCTAATTGTTCTAAACTATAATTACTGAAATGTTTCGTCATCACTGAAACGGTCGGAGCTAAGAAAGATAAAAACGTAACTGAACACACCTCAGGATAAAGCCAAGGTTTTTTTGCCTTCTGACTTCTGAAAACTGTCTAATACTGAAATACTGGGTGGTTCGACGCATTTTCTCTGAAAAAAGTCCAGATAGCAAAGTAGTTAGCCTTTCTTTTATGTTGTGTTATGTGACGTAACGTGAGGTTATGATATGTTACGTTATGTAATAATATTTTGCGTAATGGTATGTTATATTATGATATGGTATGTTACGTAGTTATGTTGTAATATGTTACGTTACGTACGTTATGTTATATTATGTTACGTTATGTTTTGTTATTTGTTACGTAATGTTATGTCACGTTATGTTATGTTATGTTACCTTATGTTTTGTTTTATGACGTTATGTTACGTAACGTTAACAGTTTACCGTACCAGTACCAGAAAACTTGCATACAAGTTGAGCGACAGACAGTCGGGGATCATATTTTAAGTAATATCGAGAGAGCTTGCAAGTGCTGTGGTTCGGCTTTTTCGGGCAACTGGTGGCCACGAACCATGTATTTAAAATGATTTAACAAGAAGATATACTAAAGTCCCAAACTACAGCCTTTTGTGTTTCTGCCATCAAAACGAAACATGGCGGTGAACCCTTTTATTGTATAAGATGTACCCAATAGCGATTATTTGCAATTATACGAGCCTTCTTTTTGCAAAGTTTAGATA
This sequence comes from Parazoanthus swiftii, assembly GCA_025403585.1. Taxonomy (NCBI): domain Eukaryota; kingdom Metazoa; phylum Cnidaria; class Anthozoa; order Zoantharia; family Parazoanthidae; genus Parazoanthus; species Parazoanthus swiftii. Next base: position 9,550 of record JAOBYE010715691.1, read on the forward strand.
CAATAAATTCCATCTTCCCGACTTCTTGATACAATGAAAGTGTGACAATGGCAGACTTTTTGACAAAAATATAAATTATAGAGAATTTATGGTTTAATAATTTCACTTGAAGTTGCACGTCCACGCGATATTCACCATACACTCCCTTTTAAAGTTTAAAAAAAAATCAAATGCAAGTTAATGTTACGGTTCTTGAAATAACTCCCAAAACTTTCGCTGCTGACTGTATTCGACTTGGTCTTTCCATTTCTAGCATTTTAAAAAGATAACTTTAAGTTTTCGAACAACATATAAATCGTGACTGTTAAGGGTCTGTTCGTTAAGTGTAAAAACACAGTTTGTAAAACACTTTGTAGTGCTGTCCTGAATTACGTACTTTAAAAAAGCAACTAGACTCTCTGTGTGACACTGTGAATTAGGGTATTGCAAGAAACAACTTCTTTGAGTTTAAGTCCTTGATGCAATGAAATTGAAATGTACTCACACTACCTGCTCAGTAACGGTACAGTTCGGACGGTCTAATTTGATATCTGCTTATATTAGTCTGCACGACTAACTTTTCCCGCCAAACAGAGCATGTGCTTTATCAAATTACGGAAGGCGTCTAAGAATTTTTGAACAAATTTGATAAAACCTTCGAAAAGAACAAGAGTGCACTTAACCTCTAGACCAGAAAAAAGTATGTCGTAGAAGTATGTGCGTGTTATCTAATCGACTTTCCTCCTTATTCGGTTGCTTCAAAATACCAGTTAGATTCGAATTTTATAGAATCCTCGCTACTGATATGATTCACCGAAATATTCTTGGTCTCAATCCGAACTTTTAAGTCCTGAAAATGCTCTGCTTAATGTGAAAATCACGCTGAAACGTGAAAGACTTGGTAAACACAGCGAGGCGTCAGACTTTTAAATACTTCTGGAATTAGCTTTACCTCCTCGACGAAGGCAGGTCGCGAAAAACTGAAAGATGTATGAAGATGTATATTCACGACATTTAAACAAGTAAACAGTACAAATACCTCCATTCATGGTTACCGCAAAGTACCAAAACATTTAATCCAATTACACCCCTTTTCAACAGCTTTAAGCATAAAGTGAGCAAAGCTCTTTAGTGTAAGTTCTAACACGGCTTAGTAGAAACAGAGGCTGCAGTGGTTCGGAGAAGATCATCTTGTCAGGCTTGTCCTATTTTTTTTTGTTAGTTGATCTGTTGGTATATTCTACGTCCTTGCTATTGCAGCTGTCTGAGAAGTTCTGGCAAGTGACCCGTGTTTGCGTGTTCATGGCGTGGTTAGGTAGGCAAGTTGTGCCGGGAATAAGTCACTCATCGAAATTTAATTGTTAAAGCGAATTCTTTTAAATAGCGATTTAGACAGTCATTTTCACAACTTGTTCTGAGACTCTGTAACAACTGAACCGGGACCGAAGCCTGAGAAATCTTTATCATTTCTTAAACCAAGTTAGTAAAGCGTTAACCATGCTTTAGCTTACAGTAAACTGCAGGTACGTTTAGTTACTTACGGGGATTCAATAAACCAATGAATCTTCTTTGCTCTGTGCCAAATGTCTTAACGAGATGTAATGGCAGGAGTGTGCAGAAATAACAGGGCCAGGAAATGGTCTGTCATCGAAACTAAGCTCCTGAATTCCCCTTTCCTTGATTTCTATCCTTAATCGGTGACAGGTTTAGTTGTCATATTAACCAAGAGGTCGAAAGTTCGTTAGATACAAGGAGATAAAGAAGAACTCTGTCGCCACAACCCCGTCGGCCATTTCTATCTTTGTTAGTCAAGCTACAAGTATCGAAGTGATATTAATTGACTCTGCTAGTCATTTTTTTTTCAGAACTTTGCGTTTTTCTTTCTAACTTTTAAATCAGAACGAAAAGAAAACCGAACGCTTTAGTTGCGAAACAGAAGCTGTGACGGGGCCTTTAACCCGCTGTCATGCGATAAAGTTGCCATATGATCGCTTATCTCAGATAAAAAAGTTATCATAAAAGTAGAAAACAAACTCTAAACACGACTTTGATCAGTATCGATCGACGGCTGTAAAATGGACTTGCATGGGTCGTCATTTTTGACATTACAAACAATCTGCCTGTGTTCGGGTTGTCAGTTTGATACCCTGATGTACTGTTCGTGTTGAGAAAAAGTTTAGACACCGATAACTTGGGTCGGAAGATCTACCGCCGCCGCCACGTTGCCACATTAACTCAGAAACCGTAGTTAGAAAGAGCAAAATAACGAACTAAAGAGGCCGAGAGTATATGAATTTTGTTTATCTTTGGATCAGTTTTTAGCGTCTGCCGGCAGTCTTGGACGAGCTCGTGGGGCGTGTCCGAACCTTTAGAAGACTCGGGGGGAGGGGAGGAGAGAGGGGGATTGTGAGTGTCAGACTCGACCACGTGCACATGCGCAAACATGTAACTCATTGTTAAGGACATCATTAACCGTGCCTCCAGTTCAGTTCTGTTCAAGAGTCATTTAAGGCATGTGCTGGTATGTGCAGAGTCGGTTCACGTGTGACTAATGCCAAAGCATACAGCCTTTCTTATTAAGAACAAACTTAGTATGAACCGACTGAGAGTAGGTTGAATTTGTCGGAAAAATAAGAACAAAATAAGAACAAACTGAGGCTGAATCAAAAATTTATGCAAGTGTGCAATGCTGAACTGCAGTAGTAATACACTGACTCAGCTCTTCCATCTCCGGCGATAACGCACCCATAGCCATGGTATTAAAAATAGTTTGTCCTGCAAAAGGCACTTCACATTTCTTGCATGAAACAGTGCACAAAAGCACCTTACCGGAGTTTAGGCGAGTATAACCCCCTACGGAAAACATAGCCGTTAAGAACAAAATAAGAACAATTTGAAGCTGAAGTTGCCGAAAAAATAAGAACATTGAGCCTGAGCAAAATTGGACTAGTTCTCAAAAAAAATAATGTACCCGGAGGAGATCTCCTGGGTGCTTGAAATTTTCTTTCGCAAAAAAAATTGGAACTACACGTGCATTGCATTTTAAAACCCCAAACCATTTCCGGCTTTCACCTCTCCTAGATACGTAACTATACACCGCTTTTATTCTTACTAACTCCAGGACGATACCAAGAAACAGACGGAGGTGTTCGATATATTAAAATTCAGCCTGAAACAAAATACATCAACACGAGGCTCTGGGGATTAATCCATACAAACTCTACATTTTAGTCCCCAAAACCTCGTGTTGATGTCTTGTTTCAGGCTGAATTTTGATACACCGAAAATGGTCTATTGGCATAACATTACCTAGAAGTTTTTCTTCGTATCTGATGCTATTTGACGGAAAGTGATGAAAACCATGTCCGTGGAGTATGGACTTGAGTATAATCTGACTGTTGCCGTACGATTTGTCACTGACCTGACTCGCGATCGCAAAAACGAGTGGCATGATTGTTGACGGTAGCTGCTGACCGCTGATTACACCAAAACCAAGCCCACGTCTTCGTTGGCAGCGGCGAGTTATTCGATTTTTGGGGTTTTGTTTTATAAAATACTTTAAAAACACGAAAAAATTTCGTTTTCTCTAATTTCGAAAAGCGATTAAGAGACACAAAGCATGGGTTATTCTTAATCAAATTCATTGTAAAAACAAAACGCTGATTTTGAAAAGGAAGGGCACTCCCGTAGGAGCATCGGAAATTCGAGTCAATCCCCGGAAATAGGAGCAATTTTCTTGGTTACTGCTATGACGTCCGAGAAATAACAAATTTTAGCTGTTCCTACTATTGATTAAATGCGTAGTCTCACAGGCATTGTGTGGAAAAAATATGTGGTACATCCTTTAGAGGCAATGATGATCGGTTCTATATTTGGCACGTGAGGTCAGTTACTGAACTATAATCCTACCAAAGGAATATCTCAGCACGGATCTAGCTTTCAGAGCGTGTGGTGAGTTAAATTCGGACATGACAACGTACACAAATGATGTCAGAAGTTCTCCCGAAACCTTGCAGCATGACTAGTACTAGAATATATAAAACAAGTTCAATATCAGACAATATAATATGCAATTGATGTTATCACAACCCCAGATTGAACTTTGAAGCAGGTTCAGCTTAAACGCCCGCAAGGTATATTTTCCCTTTTGGTATTATTTGTTCTCCCTCCCTGTTTCCTTGGGATTGATATTGAGCGCTTCAGAAGGACTTCATTGTGTTGTGTTAACATTCTTTAACTTTCGTCAAGTGAATGATTATTTGTTCTCAAAATCTTAGCTGAAGTTGACACTGCTTTCTTTCTATAGAAATTAGTTTGCTCAAGAAAAGACAATAAACAATTGCAAGCGTACGAGTGTGTACATTGGGATGGTTCAGTCTCTTTGAATTGCCAAAAAAACCGTGGCAGAAACAATTTACATTCCAATACTGTAAAACAAAAATCACTAAATAAGTACAATAGAAGGCGATTTCATTTATTAACACAGTGAAATTTTGTTTAGGACTCGAACTGTTCGATAGAGCGCGTTCCCGACGATTGAACGTTTTTCGTATCATTTCGAAAGACTTAGACATTCGATAAGCAAACACTGTGACCAAACTACTCTGTCAGCTGTTTCCATTTGTGAACCCTGGAGTACTACTTGGTATGTTCTTGGGTGATCATAATTTATATCATTGCTGCCTGCCTGTTGTAATCTTTGTGCTTCGTGATTAAGTTTTTTAAAACATTCACAACAATTCACTCTTTAGTTCAAAGTTTAAAAATTGTCCGCATTCCAAGCTTTACGTTTAAAACCTTCACTGAAATTAGTTTTTGTTGTTGTTGCTAGACAACCAGTGTCTTGTTTCGCTCCTTTTCTTAACATGGGCTTGTTTTCCGAGAATAAGCTTGGCTGCAATAGCACTAATCCTTGCACGTATTATATTGGAACGCCTCAAAAGGCCGCCTGGGCGGTCATGATATTATGCTCTGAGCTGCTTTGGCACACGAATATTAAGTACTGAAATTGTGCCGGACAATGACTTGGTATTGTCGAAATAATTAGCTGTATTCTATCCTCCAGAAACAGCTCCGTCAGTCCAGCCATTCTACTGTGTTAGTCATGCTACTTTATGCGCACACTTATAGTCGGGTAAATTAATTGGGAGCTGTTAATTTGCGAAGGCAGTTTTGTGGTTGCAAAAACACTTGAGAAATGTCTCCGTGTCCTGCGTCATACACAAATTTTTGTTCACCCGTCTTCAACTCGCCTCCCACCCTCACCAGACTCGAGGGGGGAGAATTTGGAGGTTACTGGCAACCGCAAGCCAATCATTTTACTAAGCTTCAGTACCTACGCATTCTTGTCACAAAATCCGATACCCAAGCTTCATACATGTAATTTTTTGTTCTTCAACGTATCCACGGCGGCCACCTCACGCCCACAACTTTTGTTGGCTGTACAAATGATGGGAAATCTCGGCCTGCCATTAAAGTTGCCTATTGCTCAAGCCTTCATGGTTAGGTAAACTTCCGTTCGCAACGTGCTGAACGGAAGTGTCGAAAGCTAGCTTCTTGTCGAGATTACCAGCGGGACAATTTCTATTTGATACCATCTAATGATCTATCCCTATTTAATACCGTTCTCATGGACTCCTCGTCCGTTTGTGTTTGTATGGTGTAAGCCAACAAATCTTAAAATCTTCTGGAATGCGCTGGGCAAATATTGGTCCAACGAAATTATTTCTTAGTCGTACGCGAAAACCGGGGGCAATTTTTGCGAGTTTCTTTTCAAACACTTGATTATCAATTTCCTGTTTATCTGGCGATCTTTAGAATGTTTACCCAAAGCCTGATGGCCTTGTGAACTTGGGCGTTGAAAATGTTAAGATTAAAGTGTGTGGGGTTTAAACTTAAAGCTCTCTGATAATAAAAATGAAGAGCAGTGCGCGTGGCTGAGGCACCCGACCCTGCCCCGATTGCTTGGCAGCCGTGTTGTCAAGCTCACCCGCCCCCGACTTGCAACAGCAAATGTCACGCTACACAGCTCTTCGTCACCTGATTGACTTGGGCGAACTGTGGTAATGTATTCCATGTGCTCAGTGCGCAAACATGGCAGACCGCCAAAATACTGTATAATTTCGCGTGAATGCTCAGCTCGCTGTCATATAAATTTGTTCAATTTCACAGAACTGTAGAGCCGGATGGAGAACTTTAAACGAGTCATTCAAAATGCTTATGACGACTTCAGTTCTGATGAGGGCTGTATTCCTGCATTCAATCTCCGGCACACGGCGGGAAGCAATGAAGCAATGCAGACTTCACAAAGGGGCTATTTGAATGACAAACGAACAATTAAAGAAACCGTTTAAGTGTTTTCTGACTCCACACTTGAGACAATACCATTGGTCCGAAGGTGTGAAGAGTAGCATGTCCTTTGTTCTCGACCAATCAGCGACTATTTACAACAGATCCTTATCAGTATTGGAAGGTGCTGATTGGTTAAAAGCGGGTCGTGTTGTCATACTGCCTTGTTTTGGTCCCATCACACGTGCGCGAAGAGCCTTCCGAGGACTGACAAGGAACAATCAATTGTTTTCGGCAGAATTTTGGCGCGTTTTGGTACTCGGAACATTTTAACTGGTGGTACCCACAGTGGGATCAATTGATCACATCCACAAGTTGAGCATTAGTGAGGACAAGGTTTCGTGAATTAATATTTGGTGGCAGTCGCATGGAAAGCTCGCAAAAACCTGGAGCGCTTGCAGGCTGCACGTTCAGTAATTTACTAACTACACGTGGTGGTTGTGGGTTGAGCCATTATGGAAAAGCCAACGGGGGAAAACGAAGCAGAAAAGTGCAGTGATCAAGAACAAATCGCGCACAGGAAATGTTTGTGTGGAACAACAAGTTTTAAGACAGTCAAATGGATTTACGTTACTCTGTTCTCACTCATTTGCAATATTGTGTTTATCATATTATTTGTGATGGTATTCAGAGAACTGGACAAACTAAACGTTAGATGCAAGGAGAGAACTCCGCTTTCATCAAGTAGCAATGCACTTCGACTTCATTTCTCCACTGCACCGCCACTTAACTCAAATGGAACTGATGTCAGTTCAAATTCAACAAGAAAGGTGAACGCCACGATCAAACCAATTGATGGAAGAACAATTGCGACTCTTCTAAATGAGGTACGGGGCTCCGCCAAAGTTTTGTAAGTTGAGATGAATGAGGCAGTCGCTGAAGCGGAGTTTATCGTGATTTATGATCGTTAGGACTTCGTTTCTTCTGTGATGTCTTCTGTGGATGTGTCGTTGGTGTTAATTCTTGTGGTCGCACTGATTTATAATACAAGAAATTTAACCAACAGTTAAAACGGCATTTCAATTTGATTCGATGCAGAATACGCTTCACACGACGGGACGACTAAACCGGCGAAGCACGGATTACTCCGCACGGCCAACTAGGCCATCTCGACAGAGAAAGCGGAGAAAACACGGAAAGCGACAAAGATCAGGTTGTCAGTGTCGAGGTGAGTTCTAAAATATTTGATTGTCTGAGTTGTTTTTATGGCTACTAGGTCTGGTTTTAGTGTAGACGCGGATTTCTATCTGTTGCAATTTAGCTTGTCGCGTCGTTGCGCGATGACTTGTAATCTTTCCTTCGAACATCTCGCAAATTTTAGTTTTCATTCATTTATTTGTAAATCCACGTTGCCAGGCAGGAAGTTGTTGAGTTGGTTATGGAGTTTTTTATGGATTTTTATAAAATAGCAATGAATGAGCTGTGCTTGAAGTGTGAACGATATTGATATAGCATTTTAGCACAGTGGAGTTTGGGGGCAAATGAGATTGGCTGCGATCGGTCATCACGCAGCCGATTTTGTGTGCAGTAACCTTGGTCTTGGACGTGCGTACTTCACAGCGGCTGATCAAAATCTACCAGCTTTATTTACTAGGAGTTTATTGGCGACTAGTGGAGCAGAACCTACTCTGACTGGCGACTGTTTTGTGTTAGACGTTCGATACATTGCGCCTATTGACGACACGTATTTTCTTCGTTGATCACGACCGCATCCTCCAGGCAGTCTGATCGATCATTGGAAGCGAGGGGGGCAATAGTGATTTGTAATTTAGTGGTCGTGAGGCGCGGATATGCGTGTGTAACAATCCCCACGGCATTAATATAATTCCCAGGGTTCAAAATTAATGGCTGCTCGCGCTGTCCGTGGATTGTTATTACTGCTTTTGTTCCATCCTCTGTTATTGTTTAGACATTGACTTCTTGCTTAACATCTGTAATGGCTAGTTTGTTTGGGGTGAGTCAACTGGTAAAGAACATTTCTGACGTTTAATTGATATTGTAGACAAAAGAAAGGGAAGGCCTGTATTTTTAAGGAGCCCAGTTGATATGCGGTGATGGACAACTCGAGCAGTCGCGTCACCAAGCCAATGGTCCTTCAAGATAATTTCGGAACAAATATGTTTTTGTCAGAGAATGGATCAGGACTATGGCCAAATTAATCAGATAACTCGTGTGTTTTGAAAAAGCTGTTTAAATAAAGCATCCGAATTGCATGTACCGCGTCTTCGAGAGTTCATTGTTTATATTCTAATATTCCAGGCTTCAGTAATCATGAAAATATGTTGGAGACCATTACAGACAGTACAATTTGGTTCTTTGCTTAGAATCAGAGATCCAGAAGAAATCCAGCTAAAGCTGGATGGTATTCACTTTGAAATTGGTTCCCTACTTTTTAGAAATGTACAACATGAAATTGACATCCTCGTCAGTGCAAAAAAAAAGTTGCAGAACATGAAGAACTTCTTTTATAATGTAAAAATCCCTTTAACTGGTTTAAAGTTCCAATGAGTCTGGTTTAGTGAAGTATAGCAGCTGTGCATGATTGTTTGTGGTTTTTAAAGACATCTTTGGGAGACAGTACTGGCAATTTTCTGACATCCAGTCATCCTGTTTTGCTTAGAATAAGGTTGTCATTATCCTTTCATTAAGATGTGGTGTGATTATAGAAGAGATAATGATCTGAAATATCAGCTCTTACCCCTCATATCTTCAAAGCAGACTTGAATATTGGAACTGATAAATATACAACCATACCCATTTGACACAGACTAAAAGACTTTTGATCTCATTCACTGTATAATCCTCATAGTTAAAATTTAAACTGTGTTGGTTTCCTGTTCAGAGACCTGACTTGTTGCATTCTGTAGTCTAAGCATAATATTATATTATACTGCTAGTTGTTAAAATTTGAGTAATAATTAAGCAGCTTTTTTGGTACTGTAAACAAAGAATTCAATTCAGTTTAATTGTTGCAGGTTTCTCTGAACAGTTCTTAACCACATTTTGGTTTGTTGTTTGTGTTGGAATTGATATTTCTTGACTTGGAAGGTTAAATTTGAAAGTGTTTATACCAAGCTGTAATCCCAATATCTTATCAGTCTGTCAGAGGCACAAAATGCACTTTGTATATATTTTCTCAATGTAGATTTGTCTTTAATTATCCCCATTCATAACTGAGCAGAAGTTAAATGAAGCCTGACAACTCCAGGTGCCAAGTAATAATAAAATACAGTGTTAAACATTGCTTTGGTGCTTGCCTGATTGACACGTCAGCCCAATCAAAGAATAAAGCCAGTTTTTGTTATCAGTGAATTTCTTATCTCTAAGTTAGTTGTTCTGCAGGAAATTGCATGATGACCATTTGTTTGACAGGATTAGTGCAAAGGCTATTGTTCATCTTACCCACAATACACAATGCTGGCAGAATTTCTGTTCAGTAGATTTAGTGCGCCCTACAACACAAGACACAGCTGTGTGTGTCTGGGTAGAACTGGTATTTAGTCATCCATGTTATTGGTTCAGTAATCAACTGTAGCAAAAATTCAACTATGTTTTTAGTTTTTTCAAGATGCAAGAAACTGTAGTTACTTGATAGAAAAAAATGTAGTGGTAATTTTACTCCTTACCCCTTCTTTTTACTCATACAGCTACTTGATGCCAAACACTGCAATATTCCTAAGTTGGTTTATCCTGTGAATCATTAAATTGATCCTTAGGTCAAAAGGCACGTGTTAAGAGCTATATATAGGCTTTCCCTTCCAACATCAAAGAAAAACTACTAGAGAAAACTCACGTGCTTGAGCAAACTGTAAGATTTTGCCAGCAAGGTTATTGCTGCAGTATTGTGGTAACATACCCAACTAGTAATCAGGGGAACATGGGTTTGAATCCCATTCATGGCAACTTGTTTTGTTTTCCTTTCAAATTTGTTCAATATACATGTACATATACAAATATAAAAAGAAGAGAAAATATAAGATTTGACAGTAACTCTAGCTTCGCGCACTCAAGCCATCATCAAACTGTACAATTAGAAACAGTTGGCTTAAATTTAAGGAGGTTGGTTTAAATGACCTGGCTTCTGATTGGTTGCATAATATTTGTTTTCATGACAGCTTTTAGAAAATAAATTCAGATCTTTTGATAAGGAGGAGAGATGTATCAGCAGTTAAAAACAGAGTTTCTCAATAAGGTGTAGATATGGACAGGGTCACTTACACCAAACGGAGTCACAATCTAATTTTTAGCTCTGACATACCCAAGCTCCTGTGCAGTAGATTTGAATTAATTAGTAGACGTCAGTATGAAAATAAATTTTATGCCGGTAGCAAGTTTAAGCCCTTTTTAAACTTGAGCTTTTATTCTGATGGTTGCCTCTGAGCTTGAAACTCCAAAGTTACAGAATATTCATTTTTCAAAAATATTTTATTTAGCAACTATTGCTACAAGTCCTAAACTTACAGTACTGTTTCATTCTTTGAGGACTCTTAAGTGCAGCTCAGAGAAGGATTTTGAGACTGCTGTATTTATTCGGGTATGTCCACCCTGATTTTGAAGCCACTTTCCAGGGAAAAAAAAGTTTCAACATCATTCTTCTCTACATATATATTTCTGATAAATTACAGAAGCATTCTCAAATCTAGCAAGAAAGTAAGAAAAGTGAGAAAAGACCATGATCTCTTAAAACAAATCCCCTTCTTTCTTGGACTTATTTTTCTAAAAAAAAACAAAAAGAAATGGTATAACTAGACTTATTGCATTAGATTACCCAACAGAAAAAAATGTTCTGCCAGCATTTTGTTTTGGGGGTAGCTCTTGGGTTAGTCACTGTTTCTTACTACGAATACCCCATCACTCCAGGGCTCCGCTGCTTACAGTCTGTGTCAGCCAAAAGCAACACCAACAATCAAAATGGGAGAGAAAGGTGTTTCTGTGATAACAAAAGGATAAAACTTCTGCTGCTAACTTTTTTTTTATCTCTACAGCTCTGGATAGGTCGCATCTAATTGATAATCCTTCAAAACTCTCTCCCTGGTTATTTTTGTGGAAAGTCTCCTAACTTACCAGAAAATGTGTTTGTTATGTAAGATTTGCTTAGGAAATAGTGTAGCTGTAAAAAAAAAATAGAAATTTCCCAGTATTTTGAAAAATCACCTGAAATCGTTTTTGCACCAGCCTTTTCAGTTAGATTCTACCACTTGAACCAGCAGCTGTACCAGTGTCAGACCAATGTAAAATTTAATGGTACAGGTTTGGGTTATAGTAGATATGATGTCAGAACTGGTCCTTAGTATCATTCAAGCTGCAAAATTATTTGAAATGGCAAAGTACCAAACTTGCATTTTTTCTCTGTAAAACTGTCATGCACATTAATTCCCGAGCATGTTCACAAGATCTCTTGACATGATCATTTGTCACCACAGGTATACAAGGCCCCAAAGGTGACCCAGGCCCTCGAGGTCCACCAGGTCCAAAAGGTATGTTGCCTGTGTATCTCACTAGTGCCTTTACTTATAAAGCCATGTGGGCTGCATGTTTGTTTTTCAGCCAAGCGCCCACATGCATGGCTTAGAAAAAAGCTTAAAGCTGATGGCTTAAAGAAATACTGCATGCCTTACAAAAAATGCCACATGGCTTGCACGTGGGGGATGGGGTGGGGGTGGGGGGGGGGGGATGTCACTCCCTTTGTAAGTTGTCAGGGAGCTTGTTGGAAAACCTAAATAAATACCCTAAAAATACCTGGCCCTTAGATTTTGCTACCCAAAAATATACCTCTCTAACTTATATTGCACATAAAATGCAATGTTTCAGTAATATAAAAGTCAAATGCCATTTATTGTTTACTGTATCCATTGAATGCACTGTTCTCATAACAGTTTGTGAGCGTATTGTCATTGTCATAACCAGGATTAACCCTAAAAAATACTAGATTGCCAATTTTAACACCTAAAAATTGCAACGAGCTCCCCTGACATCCATCTATAGGGAGTTAGTGGGGGGGATGGGGGTTGCATTGGATGGTTGAACAAATGTTTCGTATCTGAATTTGGAGGATGTTGCATTGTGTCTTGCTGAAAGAAGTGCAACCTTTTGTACTGTCTGTATTATGTACCTTGTCACCTTCATGGCCCCTTTTAATGCAGTTTAGAAATTCTTTATGCTATATAACAAATTACTTGCAATGTGAAAAGCACATCAGCCTTACTTCCTGAGTTATTCATTTGAAATGCCACCTTAATGTACCCGGGTGTGCAAAGGGGCACCTAACTCTTTCCCAACCTTTGTGTAGTGAACAAGGGCAAGAGAATAAGCGGAGTGCCAGTGCGGAATCAAGCATTGCCCAGCACACCCTGCTGGTTTTCACGAAATCTTTGGGAAAACACTGTATAGGAACTGTGCTATACAAGATTTAGCTTGCATTTCTTTGGTTCAGCATGTATCCCAGCTTGGTACTGTGCGGTAATACCCTACCAAAATTACCCTGGTAAATTACCCGCACAGGCTGTCTTTTTTTTTTGGTCAACCAGTTAGTCACATTGAGAATTCACCCACTAGAATCTGTTGCAGGAAAGTTTAAATCAAAACATTTAACTTAAATGCCAAAATTCAGGTCAATAAACAACACAGGTCAATCATACTTTTAAGAGTAAAATATTCTTGGAAAAAAATTACTCATTTATGGAAATAACAAGATGTGGGAACAATTTTGCTTCAAACTGTGTCAATGAAAAATAGCAATTCTGTTCCACTCTAAAAGTAGGACGAGGAATTCTTCATCATTACTTCTTGATATTGTCTTTGTCTTGTTGTTAATAGAGCTACTGTTTTTGATGGAGTTGGATGGGTACGTTGTGTTTTTTCTAACCAAGATGATGCTGATTCCATTGACAGAGTATGTGAAATGGCAAAAAGAGATTCTTGTTAATTTGATTGAATCTCTATTTGCAGTGAAGAAAAGAGGTCATCGAGGTCCACCAGGCCCCCCCGGACCACAGGGACCCCAAGGCCAACATGGTAAGCAGTGTTTTGACAGTTAATAATATGCAGTGTGAAACTGAACTGACAGACACTGTCAAATCTTGCAGCACACATGAATGAGTATGAAGACCCTTCGAAAGATTTGGAACCAGTGAGGCACATAAGGATTGCCACACATGGGGAACACATTTTCAAATGGGAAATTCTTTCATGCAGAATAGAAAAATACAAGCAAACAATGAGCCATCCAAACATCCCTAAAAGAATCACCAGAAAAACAAAACATATAACAAATAGGCTCCCTCAACAGTCATGCATATATACATACATTTCAGGTGCTCCCTGTGAGACTTTTCAGCAACCTATTCAATCAAGTATTTTTTTCAGTGATTGAGGGTCTAATAGCCAAACTGCTGTCAGTGACATATTAACAGACCACACAACCTGGATTACCCCTTCACTTTTTGAAGGGTGTTTGGGAACTTCTAAGATCTCCCTTAGAATGTCGAGAGACTGTCCACAGTAGGTGTGGCAAAAGAAGGTGGCCCAAAGCTCAACCCTCAGCTAGGCCATGAGGGTTTATACTCAGGACCTTCTGGTAGGCAGTCAGAAGTCTTACCAACTACATACATGTGCTAACCTCAAACACACAACACCTTTCATTCTCTTGTAAAAGTTTTATTCTGAAAATGTTGAAAGTTTAGCCATATTTTAATATATAAATATCGACAAAGTCATGTAGTTCTGTTGTCTGACTTTTGTGATGTTTCTGTTCTTAGGAATATCGGGCCTGCCAGGACAAAGGGGGTTGCAGGGAAGACAAGGTTGGTATTGTGCATATATATCAAAATATACAATACCTAAGTATTTTACAGGCAGTCCTTGAGGACAGGAAAATCAAATAACATTAGATGACCTGGATTATATAAATATATGATGGTGTGATACTGTTCTCTCAAGCTGAGTACAAGCTCCCACAAATCAGTGGGTGCAACACTGAGACTTAGTATCAAACCTGCATTTTTCACTCAGTACCTCTTCCTGTTTGTCTCAAACAGGTCATCGTGGCTTGAAAGGGGATCGGGGATTGCAAGGGCACAGAGGCCACCAAGGTCAAAAGGGAGATACAGGTAGGGGGAAGTGATGCCATTCTAAATGTTATTGCTTGTTTTATTGCTAACTGTACCACAGGATTGATCTGGGTTGTCACATTTTGAGTATAAGACTGAGGTGTAACAGGGAAAATACTAGAAAAGCATACATGCTTGTATAGGATGTAGACTCCTAAATCTTCCTCTAACTCTCCAAGGAACTGATTAATCTCCAATTACCTCAGTCTTTCTTAGTAGCATTGTGAGTTCAGACGTCTCTTCCTTTCTCCCATAGGATCAAAGGGCCACATTGGTAAGAGAGGCCCCCAGGGTTACAAGGGCGACAGGGGTGAGAAAGGTGAAAGAGGTCGGATGGGCCAAATAGGACCAAAAGGAGAGATGGGAAGTCTTGAGGTATATAATATAGTATTTAACTGCAGACATCATCAAGTTTTTGTCTACCAGGCTAACTGTAACTGTTTTCTGGTTTACAAGGTGTAAAAGCTCCACTAGCCTTTCTAATATTTGAAATGTACAGAAGACAACAAAACATTTCTCAAAATGAATACTAAAATGGCATCTGAGATCATCAGTCAGGCAACTAGCTAAAAACTAAACTTTATTTAACGACGTTGTGCTGGGAGTGGTTGCCCATTCTCCCAAGCCAGTGGCTTATGTTTAATCGCTCGATGGTACAGATCTTGGCGTGAAGGTTGATTTCAATTCAACAGTTTGTTTCGGCACGCCCTCCATCAATTCCTTAAAATGTTTCTTGAATGCAAGTTAAAATAGAATTTTTTTTTAAATTTTTCAGACTTGTTAAAGTAGTTGATGTGTAACCTCACCTTTGAACCAAAGGTGATTTAGTTTTTACAATAGTTAATGTTTTGAATGAACAGTTTTGTGTTTAACATATAAAAGAAACACTCGATATGACCTTCATGTTAGTGAAAAAGTGTGAGATGATACCATACAATACAAAACAAAACAGAATACAATATGGGAAGCAGAAAAAATTAGATACTGTAAGGATGATTAAAAAACAGTAACCGAAGAATGATCGTAGTTTTTTGAAGTACTTCCAAAAAAGGAAACATAATCTTTATAGAAAACGTTTTGAATTTTTGGTTGAAGAGTTTCCATCACCATTGGCAATCCAGTGAGCACCTTTACAGTCAAAGGAAGTGATGTAAGAACCATAATCAGAAGTTGTAGGTTTCAAACTTGCCAGTGGCAAGTTCGAAAACTTAAATTAAGTTTTCAGCCAGAGGGGGAGTAAGGGTGGCCAAGTGGTTAGCACTTACAGGTTTTCATTAACGCAAGATCGTATTTTACGCAAAAAAATAATTTGGGACGCAAAAAATGAAATGCAATGCATCGCTGGGAGGCAGAAGATCGCGAGGATCAACAGGACATTACAGTGTAAAATAAACTTTTGATAACAGAAAGATTGTTGAGCAGAGCAGGTAATCTTCTCTTTTATG
>JAOBYE010715692.1:0-10849 GCA_025403585.1 Parazoanthus swiftii
TCCCCTTTACATTACCATAGGCATTTCCCACTTCCTCCATGGTGGGGCAAAGATATATTAAGTTTTTCAGAAACTACATAATCAGTTACATGTATGTGTCTTGTAATTACCCTGTCAGCTGATACCCACTCCAGTCATGTCAATATATTAAGATAAGATAGTCTAACACCCCATTCACACCAACACTTAAACATGTCTTACAGTTGTTTAACTAAACAGGTTTAAATATTATTTTCCTGTACAGCAACACTTTTGGCTTAAAATTTGTGGCATATAATTCTAAAAACATATCGTAGCCATCCAAGTTGGAATCAGCCCTGAATATTTTTATGTTTGCTAGTTAAAAGAACTTGAAAAAGTCAGTTTAATCAGTGCTTGTTGTTTGAAAATCGTCGGTGAGCGAAAAAAAGCTCACCTAAAATTTTCTAGGTGCACGATTTCCACCCTCCCTTACCCCTAGCTCTTTTTATACTTTACAAACCTCAATACGTTCTCTTTGTTCTGTTAATTCAACTTTAAATGCTCTAGATAGCAAAAAAAAATCAATTGAGTTGTCCTAATGACCAACCAACACAACGCACGTGAATTGAAAGAACTCAAGCTTTGTTTGCCACATGCCTCATGTGCAACCATGCGCATCAGAAAACAAAAGATTGTACATGATTGGAGACTGAAGAGACCAGCGAAAATCTTTGTTCTATCGCCTCAAAAACATACTGGAGCCACGATCTGTGACATCTGTACGAAACAATTTTCGAGTTTATTTGCAATTTATTACAGAAATATGTTGATTAATAATTTCGAACTTTGGGCAGAAAATCACAGAGGATTCAAACTCTAAGGTGAGCGATTTTTCATGAGTAGGTGCCCTGTTTTTCGCACTTCTCGGATCAATTTCAATTTTGCCTTAAACGACAAGCACTGTTTAATTAAACATGTTTATGTGTGAATGCGGCAAAAGCCTGTGTCCCATTGCATCAGGATGTCATAGCAAGACAAAGCCCCAGCCTAACATTTATGAGGACATCACTGGAATAAACTTTATGCTAGTTAGTTTTAATAACTATAACCTACATGTCATTCAGATTCCGGGACCATCCAGCAGACACATGAGTTTCAAGAAAAGGGATTGCTCAAACATGGAACATCACACAGGGATCCCAACATTACCAGGAGAAGAAAAACCACATGGAGAAAATGGCATTGTGCTCACTAATGTCGTAAGTTACATGTAGACTTTTGCAGGGACTGTGGAGTGTATTTTGGATTGGTGGGCCAGGGTAGCTCGAAGTATTCTTAAAGGGTCCGGGGGCTGGCTGCTCCAGAAGATTTTAAATTTTAGAGCTTCTAAAATCACTGAAATGCTTTTTAATTATCACTTAATGTTTTTGTCTTTATTTTCAAAGCACCGAGAAATTATTGGTGGGGCTACAGCCCAGCCAGCCCCTTAGCTCCGTGGTCCTGGCCTGTTTTGTGAGCAAAGATTTAAGCATAAAATTATTAGTTTTTTTCCACAGAATATCAAATATTAGAAACTTGTTTGATTAAAATACATTACTGACAATAAAATACATGTAGACATCTATATTTATCATTTCTCCCACTCTGGGATTTTTAGCCCAATTTTAAAAATGAACACTAGCAACTTAATATAAACTAAGTCATAAAATTGTCTAGTGTAGTTGAGACATTTGTTTTAAGTGTGCCAGCTCAAGGAAATAGTTTTGAGATCAACATGCAAACACCTTTTTAAGTTGCTAATAACTGAAAGATTATATTAAACAAACTTCTAAATTGATGTTATTGCTGAAATATAGTGAAGTCATGGCAATGTGCATGATTGTAATGTGAGAAGAATTTCTTCAACAAAAGTTGAAATTTCTGTTTGGAAGAATTTTGCAGACAATATTAAATTTTAACCCAGTAGAATAATCTTTAACCTCAAGGTTAGTTACTTTCAGTATGCACAAGTTTGTCTGGTTCCAGTTTTGCAGTTTGTTTTGGCCTGAAATAATAGTGTCGAACACTCCTGTAAAATCTCAGACTAAATTTCATCCATACTCAAGTACAGTGTGAGTAAGCAAGCTTCTGGTTAGAGATTTTTTTACCTTGTTTGCAATTTTGAGATAATTTACATATTTTACTGACAAAATCATAGACACTGTTCATAAATGGCAGCTATTTTAATATTCTTTTGTTTGTATTTAAATTAGCCTGACTAACCTCATTCTTAAGACAAAAAATCAAAAGAATATATTAACCTGAACAAGGCTAGGTAGGCTAATTTAAATAGAGACATTAAAATAGTCGCCATTTATGAATAGGGTCTATTCTCACGTTAAAAGCATGTGCGGAACTGAGTCTTACCCCATTTGATTCAGTATAAAACAAAAGCATTAATTAAATATCCATGAAACAGTCAACACTGACACAGGAAGGGGCTAAAGTGCACACTGAGGGCCAGCAACAAGATTTATTAGCTAATTGCTGTCACATGTTACCTTTGTTAAAGAAAGTTACTTTACCTTCATCTTTTATAATATATTACTGTATAATAATAAATTATAATAAGGAAATTAAAATTGAGAATCCTTGTGTCTCTTTCACTGAAAGCATTGGGAAGAGTGTCCTAGTTCTCCAAGCCCTACTATTCAGTGTGCTTTTTATGATCATAACTGTGATCACAAATTAGATGAATCTTCATTTACACAGGTATGTATGATTGGTAAACACTTAAACATAATTTATTTAGAAATAAGAATCTAACGTAACCTTTTAAACAATGAGTATAAATTAAAGCTTAACTCTAATATTAACCCACGAATGATCCTCAAACACAAGAAGTAATGGGAGGTACAAATAAAACCATACAGTTGGTCAAAGCCTGAAATAATAACTTAATTTTTAAGTCAAAAACTTAAATAAGTTATTTTTTTTGACATGCTCCCCATTAAATTCACTAGTGAATTTAATTGGAGTATTTTGTTATGGTATCGAAAAATCTTGAATTTGTATTTTTTGCAGATTTAAGTTAAAAGCGAATTCTGAAACGTTTTTACAACTTAAAACGTCTTTTCTTGGTACCTTTAAGAATATTTAACGCCACCTTACTCTAAGAAAATAAAGATGGCAGCAATCTCTGACAAAATAACTTATTAAATCTTTTCTTCAGATGTTCTCCTTGTTGTTCCCCGGGGAGTTCTCTAAGAGAATGATACAAAAGTAATTAGTACATACCTTAAACCAATACCTAAACAAAATTTAATACTCTTGGTCACAAACTGACTTGACATCATTTATTTTCAATTAAGAACCTAACCAAATGCCAGCCAACAAAAATTACTGAGCAAAATCGGCAAACCATAAAAAATCCCTAAGTTGTGAATTTCAAACCAAAATACTATTCGCGTTTGCCCATCACAGTAACACCCCCTCCACCTTTTTTTCTTGGGCGTTGTGTAGACAACTTTAACAATCAGTCATCGAACTTGTTTTTGTGTAAAATGCAGTCAAGGCCTTTAGAAGAGTAGGGTGTTTTGTAGACTCTATAGAAAATCCGTGGAAATGGAAAATTCGGTAACATGGTTGATAAGTAAAATACTTGCTATAATACAATCCAGCAAAACACGTCATGATGAACGAGATAGATTCTAACATTTAGTGACATATAAAGATTGAAATTAGAACAATGTATCAGCACCACTGTTTTTGTACTATTGGACCACTTTTAATCACCTTGAACGATGTTTTGGTTTTAACACAACAGATTAATAAGCTGAAGATACACTTATAGCCAGCCATAGCACGTGCACTTGCAATCCAGGTTGTGTGTAGCCGTAGCAAGTGCACCTGCATTCCAGGTTGTGTTGTTATGAAGTGCACTATCCTGACCACAGGGTACCCAAGTAATTAGGCTTTTTTTAAGTAAGAGCCCAAAGCAAATATCGATATAGCACCGGCAAATTCTCAAGTTTTACGGACCAGTGAAAACAGTGGTGAAATGCATTAAATCCATTTTAGAACTGCTTTGATCGAAATCAAACAAAACATGTAAGAGGGCGCATGTATAACGTGAATATGGTTTTCAGAAATCTGCAAATTCATTTATTGAAGATCTCTTGAAATCGGTTCTCTGCTTCTGTTAGAGTTCAGTTGGAGGGAGCGAAGACGAGAACACCATACCTCCCAAGTCAGATGGCCACAAACACAGCCTGCACAGAAAAAGGTCTACACTGAAGGCGAGCTTGTCGCGACGATCCGTTTTCAGCCAGGAGGAAGGGTTCAAGCCAAACAAAGAAAATGGTGTCTCATCATACGCGTGGATGATCATCATCGGCGATACAATCCATAATATTAGTGATGGTCTTGCTATTGGCGTGGCGTTCTCGGAGGCAGGTTCAAGTGGAATCACTGGAGGGATTAGCACGTCCCTTGCAGTGTTTTGTCATGAATTACCTCATGAGTTGGGTAAGGCAACCTCGTGTATCTCAAGTACTTGGTTGCAATATAATGCAGTTATGTATGAATAGTGTAGTTTTGTAATATGCAGGTGCAGTATTCCAAAGAAGTAAGTTAGGTTTTGGTGGTGATTTCAGGTTGCTAGCTGTAAAATCCAGCAGTTTAAGAAGCAGTCGCAGCTCACCATTTGACTTTGGGTGGATAATCTTGTCGGTGTAAGATTTCTTTTATTATAAATTTTTACTGGAATGCTGCGAGAACTTAAGTTAGTCAAAATACAGGGTCTTTAAGTTCGAATTTGGGTCTGCAGGAGTATTTTTTCCATTCGTTCGCTTGCTGCTGTATATAGTTACTGTAACTATAAAATCGATTTTTTATCATGTCAACCCCATATCTTCTGTGCGTGATTTGCACTGTTGACTCTTACTGCCAACCAGAAGGTCTCGGGTTCAAACCCCGGCCTGGTCTAGGGTTGATTTTTGGGTGACTTTCTTTTACCACACCGTTCCGTGGACACGGACGTTAAGCTGTAGGTCAAGTATCTCGACAATCTATTGGGGGACTCAAAAGAACCCACACACTTGTCGATAGGAGTAGGCTAATGCCGGTGTTGTGGACTGTCGCCTCTTCCCCTACAAAGAGCCTGCTGTAATCGGGGAAGCTTGTAGCAATGTCCCTTTCCCTTCGGGGAAAAAATTAATAAAATACAAATAAAATAAATTAATATGTCTTGCAGGAGACTTCGCAGTTCTACTATCAGCAGGAATGTCCGTTAAAATGGCTCTTTTGGCAAACTTCCTGTCGGCCTGTTCGTGTTATATCGGGCTAATCATAGGCCTTCAGATTGGACAGATGAGTGACGTAAGGCTGTGGATATTTGCAATTGCCGCCGGCATGTTTCTATACGTTGCCCTTGTGGACATGGTGAGTAAAGCGTATGTTTCGTTAAATTAATACTTAGGCCCTAGTCAGACGTCGAACTTCACATGTGCTGAATCTAATGCTAATGAGCCATTTCTATTGTTCTAGCTCATTTGCATTAGGCACATGAAAAGTTCGACGTCTGAACTAGGCCTTAGCCTGGTACCCAGGCGTCTTTTATTTGCGCTTGCCTCGCCCCAGTCACTCAAAAAGGGGAAAAAATGGGGGCCGCTTGGAACCGGGAATAGAAAGGAGACGACAGGAGATCTGGCTAGTAAATACTGGATTTGCAAAAACTTTAAGCCAAAGGGCCCTTGCATATTGATTATTACTTGAAATGAATTGTATCTTTGCAACACAATTTGTTGACTCGTTGTACATTTCCAGGAAATCGTGACAAGTCTGCGCTGAAAAAGTCCTTGAGAATTTTAGAAGTTAAAAACGTATCAACTGAAAAATAACCATTGAGTGTTGAATAAGTTCTTCATAGAAATCAGTCGGTTATGAATAGACGTTCAAAATGTTAAGAAAGGCACTTGAGAAATGTTCGAAAACTTTTTGTTGAAAACTAGAATTTAAAGTGTGTTTTACTTGCATTATGTGCATGCAACAGCACAGCACAACACAATGTTACCACGCAACGCAACGAACACAGCACGGCACAGCACAGCAGAACGAATATAACACAATTTCACAATACACACAACACAACACAACACAACGAACAATACGAGAACAAACACAACATAACGCAACGCAACAATAGTATTATGCTGTAATAGAGTGGAGATTCTTTAGTTGGGACATAGAATGATGAAAAAAAGGTGTTATTCGTTTTATCCTCCAACTTATAAAATTAAAAAGTCCAAGCTTTCAGGCTCCATCCAGAGCCCTTTGTCAAGGAGTAGTGGAGCTCGCTGCTCGGCCTATTATGCTGTGTTGTGCTGTGTATCACACACTATAGCATGCACAGCACAGTACTAACATCAGCACAGTAACACAAGATTCTGATGAAGATTTTGCATATCTCATTCCAGTTACCAGATCTGATGCACAGCGAATCACTCCATACAGATGCACTCGCTACTTTTGTCCTACAGAACGTCGGTCTTTTGATGGGCTTCGCCATCATGCTTGTCATTGCCATCTACGAAGAAGACCTCCGTTCCCTCCACTTTTAGCAATGGCAACAACTGACTTTTGCCTCCTGTGTCATTCAGTTCTGTTTTTAACTTTTGTTATGTGTCTATAGAACGACTTTCAGAAGCACAAAATAACCGTTTAAACTTTTAGACCAATGTTGAAAACCCGGTCAAATGGCCATTGATAGATTACACGTGTTTTGTGTACTTGACTTCCCATAGTTTAAGAACTGTTTTCCAAGAAAAAATGAAGTTGTATTAGCTCTGTTACTGGCAGTAACAATGTTAACTCTCTCACTCTTAAGTGTGTATAAGCATTAAATTCTCATTACTTGTCCTAGTAGATTTCGTATTGATAAGTTGGGGGAACTTACACTTCATCTTCGAGAGTTTGGAATGGATGATCAGTTCTCCTGTACTCAAAAATAACCAACTTACTTTGCACTGACATACGATAAGGAGACGACAAATGTTAATTAACTTGATGGGAGAGAGAGGGTTTTAAAAAATGGTTCTGTCACCGTATTGCACTCATTCCCCAGAGACTCGAAAGACAAAGGGCGTGGCGGCCATGTTGGTGGACACAATAAAAGAAAGTAATTGCAACTCTATTCTTATTGTACACCAACATGGCGGCTATGAGTTCACTTGTATATCTGAATTGTTTCGATCGAATTTCTTTTTAGGGGTAAAACGTTGGTCAATTTTTACATGAAACAAACCGTTAGCTGTTACAGTGACAGAATATGCCACTAGTACAAAAGTAACCAATCACAGGGTTCCTGACATGATCACTAGGATTTTACGAACTGTTGTGTTAGTAAGGCAATAAGGATTTTAAATTAAGCTGGACTTGCTACTGTATGCAGTTAGAATTGAAAGAAAATGTGTTTTACACTGGTTTAAATTGTAGGACAGGTGCTGTCATAATCCCGTTCAAATTGTGTACATGTATAAACTGTATTTTGATCAAATTGGACACACATCAAATAAGCAATATTTTACAGTGCTTGTTATAGTTACTCAAGTTTATGTAAGTTATCGAGCTGACAGCTTGAAAATTCTATTTGTGTTTCACAAGTTGTCATCAATTATTATACTGCTATCTTTTACATCTCAAAGATAGACAGATTGGTTTTAATGTGAAATTAAAGTATACACTTGCTGGCTTTCTATGGAATTTGATTTTTGGAATTTTTTAAGTGCAAGGGCTCTTTCGGGATTGTCGTATTTTAAAATAGAAGACCCACCTGTGAGGGTGAGGGCACAATCTGTATGAGAGGGTAACCAGTAAGGTTTTACTGCTGAGCACTAACAAACAGATATAATGGTATGAATGTGATAGAAAAAGTGCTCTACCGGCAAATATCCCAAGTCATACCTTCTGAGTGAAAGCCGTAGAAAGGAAATGGGCCCACACGGAGAAAGAGAAAAAATCTCTGACCCCGGTAGAAATCGAACCCACGACCTCCCGAATAGATCACCGTTGCTATACCAACTGAGCTATTTCCCACTCCAGGAGGGAAAACAATACTGGAACCGTCTACCCAAACGGTCCCAGAAAGCAATGCTAAAAAAGCTAGTTTACAATAACGAACAATACACATTCATTGGCGGGTACAAACCGTGATGAGATTCGTGCAATGGATTTTTCTTATTGCATTGATTTTTAGATGAGATAAAGTCGCATGCATTGTGCAAAAACAAAAGCGTTCGGTAGGTTGTTAATAAAGAATTGTCTAGCACTGCCTTCTTGGACCGTTTGGGTACAGACCCAGTCCTTTTATAGTTTCAGGAGTGGGGAATACAAGGCCAGATGGGAGCTGGTCGTGGGTAATAGGCCCTCACATGGTAGAACATATGCCTGACTGGAACGCATAAGAATGTGCAAGACCGCAACAAAACACAATTGACTAGAAAAGTGTGATTTTTCTTTGTTTTACATTTCCCAGTGGAGTCTTGCACATTCTTTTGCGTTCTAGTATGGCGTATTTTGTACCATGTGATCTCTAGCTGCAAGGGGCCTATTAAGATGGTAATGAAGCGGCAAATGAACACGTAAGTGAGGGGGTAACCAGTAACGATTGGCCGCTAAACACTAATAAACAGATATAATGGTACAATAATTACCACAATCTGTATGAGTCTGCCGACAGAAACCCGCGTAATAAGTCACCAAGACAAGTTTTTTGGCCAGCGTTCCAGATCGCAATAGGCGGTCATGCATAATTGCGGTCGCCGGCTTTTTTGACAAACCTGGCTTTCCATTTCCCCACCCAGCCAGTTCTCGAAAAGAACGCGACAACTAGCGGGGTTGGTCCCTGCTAGCTACTTATTAACCGAGGTTGCGGTATGTATGGGCAGTATGCCGTATTGACCGAGTGATACACTCTTTTTTATTAAGAACAAACTTGATAAGAACATCAAGCCGCTGAGTCCGAAAAATAACAAAACAAGAACAAACTGAGGCTGAATAATAAATTTACGCAAGTGTACATTGTTGAACTGCAGTAGTCCTGCAGTAGTCAACTCTCCGATAACGCACCTATAGCATTTAAAAATGTTTGCCTTGCAAAAGGCACTTCAAATATCTTGCGAAACAGTACGCAAATGCAGCACCTTAACGAATTTAGGCGAGTTTAACCCCCTACGAAAAACATAGCCTACGAACATTTTGAGGCTGAAATTGCCGAAAAAATAAGAACATTGAGCCTGAGAAAAATTTTACTGATTCTCAATAAAAAAAAAAGAGAGAAGAGACAGACAGAGAGACAGAGACAGAGAAAGAGGGGGAGGGGGGGGGGGGTAAGGTAAGGTAAGGTAAATACTCGCTTTATTAACATGATACAACAATCTTGTACATTGTCAAAGCTGTCAAAACATAAAAATAACAAAGTCTATATTTTTAATCTAAAACGACAACAGCGCCGTTCAAATGGAAATTATTTACTTCGCACAGCCGATTATGCGGGAATCGAGACCGCTCATGAACCAATAAGAACGCGCCAAGCATCTGTGCCATGCAATAGTAATGAATAATGACCTCGCTGTTTTCCTATTAATCTGGCTGGCCAAGAGGACAGGCGTTGTTACGGGTAATCGCGTGAGGCTCGTCATATTTAAGAATGATTTCATGCGTGTTTTCAAAGTTTTTCTTAAGTGAAATTGACTTTCACATTCACGACCCCTGAGAGCGAAGAGTGATGCCTCCCATTGGAAATCCTTGAGTTTGATTTTCGTTTTTCGACCACTCAAAAACCCTTAAACTTGGACTTTGGCCCTTGAATGAAAGTCCTTGAAAATAGCAAAGTAACTTTTGTTGCTCTCGCAGGGGCGTGCCTGATTAGACTATAAGTCAGTTAAGCACGTGCTCAAGAGATTTTGATTTTTTTTTCAAACGCCCAAATTGAAAGTTATAAATTATTTATACCCCCAAAATGTTTGTCGAAGGTGTCATTGAAGTAGGGAAATACAACCTGTAACTTAAAGGTCCAACTAAAGTTACTTTTCGGGTATAAAACCCTGCTCTTGTACCGGTGTAAATTGGTCACCGTATATCAGCAACATTCCGGTGGCGGACTTAAAGATGAAAACAGCCCAGGAACGCCCCTGTCTGATTACTTTTCTTACTCTAAAAATAAAGTCCGACAGCGGTAAAAAGGAATAATAGTTAGACAAAATACTACGCTACCTATGAAGGCTTTATCGTGCATGTTCATCAAGAGAGTTTCATTTTAGGCCACTGAAAGCCATCGAATTCAGTACCTGAAGAAGTGTGTGAACCTAGACTTCCTCAAACCAAGAAGACACAGTTGCATAATCTTTGACCACATCACACTGTAGTATACATCATGATTATCCGAGGATGTTTTAGAAGAGCGGGTGCAAGCAGCCCCCTTTCTTTTGCACAAATGCAACGCTGCAGTTTTCGGTAACCTCTGCAAGTAGACCCTCACTTAGAGTATGAATCAAGGCTTGTATTTGTCAAGTATAAACACGGATTGCTTGCTACACTACAGCCCAACAGTTTGCTAAAAGGTAAGGGCTTTAAGTTGTTCTTCGTAGAGAGCAATCACAAGCATGATGGCGAAGCCCATCAACAGACCAACGTTCTGGAGGATAAAAGTAGCGAGTGCTTCTGTGTGGAGTGACTCGCTGTGCATCAGATCTGGTAACTGGAATGAGATAGTAAATTGCCATCAGATTCTCGTTTGTGGTGTGTAGTGATGCTGTGTTGTGTCGTGTTGTGTTGTGTTGTGTTGCGTTGTGTTGTGTTGTGTTGTGTTGTGTTGTGTTGTGTTGTGTTGTGTTGTGTTGTGTTGTGTTGT
>JAOBYE010715703.1:0-10848 GCA_025403585.1 Parazoanthus swiftii
CAAAATATTCATTGAAGACATTCGCAATTGCTTTTGGGTCTGTTATTTCATTATTATTATTATGATTAATTTTGTTAGGTATTCGATTTCGTTTGGACTTGTAGGTTATAATTCTTTTTATTCCGTTCCACAGCTTTTTAGAATTGCCTTGACTTTGACGAAAATATGTATTATAATAATTTCTTTTGCTTACTTTTAATAAATGATTAATTTTATTTCTATAAAATTTAAATTTTGTTTGATAATAGGGGGATTTGGTTTTTAAAAAGTTTTTGTACAATTTATTCTTAATCTGAATAGAGGTCTTGATAGCTTTGGTAATCCATGGTTTAGATTTGATTTTTAACTCTCTTCTAGATAGCTGTTTGATGGGGATATGAACATCAGTAATTTCTGACAACTTACTATAAAAGGAGTTAAACATACGATTAGGGTCGGAATCGGAAGGAACAATTTCCTCCCAGTTTACCGACTGGCATTCTTCGATGAATGCGGTTTCATTGAAATCCGAATAGTCGCGTTTGTACATTTTAAACTTGGTAGGAAGACAGCTATAATTCTGTATTATTAGAAAATTGGATAGGTGGTCCGTTAGATCATAAATAATGTTGCCACTAATCGTAAAATATTCGTTAAGTGAATTCAGAAAAATATTGTCAATAAGCGTTGCACTATGATCTGTGATTCTGGTTGGTTGTATTATGTGTGGTTGAAAACAGTTTGAAAGCATAGTATCTAGGAAGTTATCTGTCTCACTGTGTGAGCTATATTTCACGTAATATGGTTGTTGCAAAAGACATCAGATTTAGCTAAGTAGATGTTTTGATCTTAATCTTTCTTGAAAAAATACATTTCTATCCATTGTAATGCAACGAAATGAACTATTCTTTGTCCGTGCTAAATTCGACTACTAGTCTGGCCAAGTTATGATTAGAACTAATTGTCGGTTTTATACGGTAGAGCCATAAACGCTTACACAGTAGTGCATCTTTGAATTATACTTAAGACAACAATCCGTTTCACGCATGCCGTAAATCAAAATAGTCTGTATGGCAAAAATATTTGCGTGTTAACACTTGCTTTCTGTTTGTGCGACTGAACAAGTATACCCACACCCAAAAATTTGACAAGCAACAAAACTTTCAAGGTTCTTCAAGTGAATTTTAACAGCTGAGGATGCCAAATGTTTGTGAAATAGCATTAAAAGATATTTAAGTTGACTGACTGTCAGTTAAACGAAATAAGATATTTTGCATTTTTATTGCTCTCTACTTATTTTGGAACATCTAACAGTGCTTTTGTTGCACATCAGGTGAGTTCTTTTTGTTAAATTATGTGCCTTCATGTCAACCTTTGTTCCAATAAACACACGCATTTTGAATTGTGACAGTAAGTGTGCCCTGGGCGCCAGAACAAAGACTTTGCTCACGTGAGCAAATACAGGACAAAAAGATCTGGTAAGAATCATTCCTTGAAGAACAATTTGATACTAACAACAGTTAAATCTGACAAACAGTCAGAAGGAGAGGTTGAAAGTATTTGCAATGTTCATTTGCTCATTTGGGAAGTACAAGAAAGAGAGATGCAGCGATAGATCGGGCTGTCGTGCCGATTTCAGTAGTCAATGAACCAACAGAACCTCGCATATGTATAACAAGTAGATCTGACTTATTCGTTCTTTGTTCAGTATAAGGGCAAATATAAATTATGTGCTAGATCAATCATTACGGGAAATGATGGTTTCAGCTTTTCAGTCTTCATCTGCTCATTTCTTGATATGAAAACTATTTGAGCTAAACAAACAACTAAAGTTATGTGATAGTACGGTATAAAGCAGCAGTTTCGTCAAACTGTAGCGCAATAAACGTCGCGCAATACTTCGAATTATTGCATTCTGAACCAACCCTAAATTGGTAAGATTTGAATTTAAGATTCGAAGTGTATCGGGGAATGAAGTGCGTTGGATAGTTTGAAAATGGAACTTGCAATCAGTGCTGATCAAACAGCTTTAGGTTAAAGTAGAAACAACGCTTAATCTTGGTCAAAAGAACAAGAGGGATTCTGGTCTGGTCTCCCCAAGACCATTTTCAATACACGGAAGGCAAAAATATCGTTATTGCTTGTACAAACTAGTATCAAGTTCCCAGTTTTGTTTGCCATGTTCTCGATTCTGCTCACGAAGAATCTTGGGACTGAAAACCGACTAAAAACCGCACTAGTTTTGTTACCATGCTTGAAATGTCACTGATAAACATACAGAACCAAGAAACGGATTATAGCAAACAAAAATCTTTTTTTTCGGCCCGCTTTTAGTTTTGTTTAAGTATGCGTACGATGCCCCAAAACTGCCGAAACCCAACGCGTGAGCCTCAGGAATTGCCTCTGACTTGTAATGTTTTGTGGATGGAATGCAGTTTGATAATAAAGAACAATTTCATTTAAATAGTGAAACAACTCTGATCCTCAACTAAGGCTGTCTTCGTAAAATCATGAACTTCCGCTTCTGTTCTACATTCTGTTTTCGTGCGCAGTGCCTTCTCTATTTTCTTTTTGACCCATTTGCACTGACATGTGACAATCTGCACCCTAATACAGATGAACTTGGAAAAATATGTGATAAACATTCACCCACACTGACATGTGACAAATGTGCAGCGAGCGGGAGATATCCAAAGAATGTTAAAACACGACCCTAATACAGACGTGACGAATCATTAAGCTTGGAAGAACCTGTGACAAACATTCACCCACACTGACATCTGACAAATGTGCAGAAATCGAAAATCAAGGTTACTTTTCTATCGTTAGGAGCTACAGCACAGCCATAATCGAACAAAGTGTCCAGCAGTAGTCTCCAACTGCTCCTCCCCCTCCACCCCGTCCAAAGATCAAAGAAATCAAACATAGATGGAGGGGAAATGATGAAAAACGTCTTTTGGGTCTTTTTAGCTAAATTAGGATTTTCACTTAACTGTAACCGAATAACAAATCTAATACAACTTTGTACAAAGCTAATTAGACTGAATTAACTTCTCTATTTCACTAATTTGAACAGTTGTAAAATCTCTTTGAGATCTTAAAATCAGATAAAAATTAGATACAAACTTGTGACTGTGTAACTGGTTTTCAATCATACCTTGTTTGGTTTCGGTTTTTGCTAAACAGTAAAGATATGCAGAGATTTGTTTCCTGATTCTAGGTTTCTTATTTGTGGTTTTGTCACAGCGTTGTCAAATCCCCTAAATACATCGTTATGTTTTAAAAATTTTAAGCTACTAATATACTTTCTTTTTCGAAGGAAAGTTTTCGATACAATTTTTCCTAAAACCTTTTAAAAATCAATGTTAATAACATTGCCAAAAACATTCTTGAACACAAAGCCTCGTAAAATACTTTTGGGCAATACCTAAATTTTAGTATAAGTTTCCGATAGTTTACAAATACGGGATATGCAGTGCAGTTTGTCCTTTCTTGTACCAAGACATCCCAAAGTCATGGCACAAATTAATTAATAACTATACAAATGAATTAGGATTTGGCGCTAAATACATTTGCGGTTAAAAGTTATTACCAGTATGCAATACTTGAATTTCAAAGTTTTAAATCACTGAATAATTAATTCAAAGTAAGGAACAAGGTGGAAATGATGGAACTCCTGTCTCCCTCCTGAGAGTGAAGAGGAAAAGCCCGGTGGTCGAAGGAAAATTGTTTTTGTTTCCTCTTTTGTTAAACAGGAATGAGTGGAACTCGAGAAATATGGAAAGAGCTTTGTATTTTCTCAAATAATCTTTTGTATTTTGCCTGCAAATGAAGTAATTGCATAGACACAGATCCATGCAAACAAGAGACAATAATCCTGGGATTGTGTTATCTTGATGGATAATAGAAGCCGTTTGAGAAACGATTAAGATTCAAGTCATATTTTCTTCCATATTCGAAGAGCGGCGACCTTACATAAATCAACGAAGAGTTTAAATTACTGGCCTGATTATTTGTCTTCAATCAGTTTACATGTAACATGAAAACATTGAAACACTTGCAGTTTTCAGAACAAAGGCGAAATTTTGACTAATCTTGTCCTGGTTTTGTCGGCCTAAACTTTTGGGTTTTCAAAACAAAATTTTCTATTCGGTGTCTACGCAAACCTGCATAAAATGTTGTTTTCTTAATGGGCAATTTAGCAAAAGTTGCATATCAGTGGCTCCAAGTCCATCTGCATAATACAGTGAGAAGGGGAGTTTCATTTGCTCTGATACTTACAGTTAAAACGGGATGTTGACTGGCAAACTATACTTTCGGTAATCGAATCCAAAATTAAGCACAAATCAAGCGGCCTCTTAAAATCGGAGGTCTAAAAAGTGACAAGGTTTGCTAGTTTACAAGAACGAAGCATACCTTTGATTTCTTTCAAAGGGAACTTCTCCGTTTCACTGTTTGGGATAGCTGGCCTAGTTGTAGAAATAAGCTTTGTTTAGAAGCAAAAATTGTCAAACAAGTCTATAACTTTGATAAATCAAGATGGAAGTTACAATCTTCAGAACTGTTGCCGGGAAACAATTGACGACGTCATAATCTCATAACTCGAACCGCTGACCACGCGATGCAACAACAAGGGCATCACATTAAAACAACCAGCAATCAAACACTTTAGCGACAATAGCTAGTTTATTTTTGTTTATGCAAGGCAGACGTCTTTTCCCCGTTCCCGTAAAATGTTTTTCACTGTTTTGCTGAAATATACATTTTGGATTGCCCGTCCCAAACGTGCACGTAGTGCGCTGACTTATCCGTGGTAAAACCTTAACGTTCGTTACAGTATCATGATTAATTCTGTTCGACTTAAAAATGAACTGAGGCGATGAAGTAAACTGTCTATGCTATTTTGACAATATCCGTGTCACAAATACTTTTCACCTACTTCAATAAATAGGTAGCCTATGGGTACGTGTGGCTACAGCAAGTTAACTCTTCATCGTAGGAATTTACCTAAAAAATTTACGTTTTTATGTTTTAGTTTTTGAACGAGTTGATTGCGCTTGGTTATTTGTGACACAATTGTAATTGCTAGTTTTTGCTAAAAACAGCTTTGCATGTTTCGTTCTTTTTCCATTTTGTAACAATGAAAATAAACTGCATACGAAAACAAAAATGTAGCTTGTTAAATCATGGGTAAAATTTGCATTCGCTTGGCGCTTTAAAGTTAAACGACGCGACTGACAATGAAAGGAAAGCTGCACGAAGGCCGTGACAAAGCCAACCTTTTCGGAGATAAATTTATTTCAATCTCTTCAAAATTACAGCAAAACTGAAGCTATTGAATTTTTTATCGAAGAAATACCGGTAGTAACTAATACATCCGCGATTTAAAACAAACAAAGCTTTGTATTAAAATACGGTCGTCAATAGACCGTAAAAAGATAATCCGTGCTGCTACCAAAAGGTCGAAAAACTCTAACCTGCTAGTGCAAGTTTTAAAATTGTCTCGATCGCTAATTAATAACTCTAGTCTGTTACCTATCGTGTTGCAAAAAATCTGCCTAGCATTCAGTGTTTGATCTTTTAATTACGAAACAATATTACTTCTTTACATGAAAACAGCACCGGAATAACAAAAACAACGTGTTGAAAACGGTGTCTGCATGAAGCGCGTGATCATGACAGAATGAAACAGCAACTGCGAAAATTCCCTGTTAAGTAGTCTGCAAAAGGAAAATAGAAACAAGGAATTTACTTGCCTAAACTGACACGCGGGTTTACGGACAAACATGATAGCATGGTGGCTACGCCTCGAAACGAGGCTGTAGCCACAATAAGTCAGCAAAAAGTCAGAACAAGTCACTATATGTAGCTGGAGCTTGATCCCCCCTCATGCAAAACATAGCAGGATGATAAAAAGAAGAAAAACGTGCTGTTAAAAATCTGGAGAGTTATTGAGACCAGCTGCTCATAAAACGTAGTCCACAGACAATATTTATATGCTGTGTACAATGCTATTCTTGCCTGCTCTTCAAGAAGAATTGTATTGCTAGAGTATTCTAAACAAGCTCTGGAACGAAATGAAAACCCCCAGCTGACTAAACTTAAACTAAACCGATTTAACTACAGTTGTGATCCCCTGATTGAGACCGAGAAGCTCTCAGAGCCGCTCTGTTGTTACGATAATGTAATTCATGCTGATGAATTATGTTTATTAGGTATGATTTGCATTTATCACAAAATTACTCTCCCAGGGTTTGCTTTCTTGTCCCTCATTTGAACAACAGCATTTCCTCCCCCGTTAGCAATCCTTGGAATAGTATATTAATCCCTTTAATATATGTATGTTATTTTCTCTTCAAAAAACTATTATGTACGGTTGAACTATAACTAACTGTGTCTTGCTGTCCCCACCATGGGGAGGTGGAATATGGTTGTATATTTTCCTTCTTTTTATCATCAATCGGCCACGTGTCTAGATCAATCAACTACCAGATATATTTTCTAGCTGTTTCCACTCGCTTTTAGCAACAACAATTACAACACACTATCTAAGGCAAACAGAATCAAGTGTTGCCACATTAAAACTACGACTTACTTGATGCGAAATATGACGCTGTTAAAAATTGTAATGTAGCGTAACTTTGGCTGATTAGAACGCCAAAGTTACGTTAGCTATTGAACAACCAACCAAATCATCACCATCACCTGTCAAAGTGACGGCGACAAAGCTCTTAGCGAACACGCTAAAAACCTCTTAACTTAAGATATGATAATTCAGCACGCGGCCCACCGATCAATCACAAAGAGGAGCCACGTTAAAAGAAGGAAAGTGGGACGAAGACAAATTTAAAGGTACGAACTAACACGCAAAAAAGGAAAGTAGAGTAAGTGAATTGACTTTAAATTCCTACAGAGTTCTGTTCACATGACCCAGGTTAACGGAATAGTCCATATTCGAATGAGAATTGCGCCGTCCTGCAGCTTGATAAACAGTCATCGTATACATTTTCCGAGAACCTTTCTGTTAAACGAACTACGATGAACAGGCAAAATTTTTAACTTCAAAACGCTGCTGCAAATATGCTCGTTTTACCCCATTCTCAATTCAGATTTTCAAAATCATCGGAAATTGTGTGAGAAATCGAATGTTTTGGTCCAAAGAACAAATTTACTTGGCATTGCGCTTTCGGTGTAACAATAAATAATAATACAACGATAAAAGTTGGGCCCGAACCGGTACCATGGAAAGGGGATGCTGAAAATATCATCTGCGCTCCAAAACACGTTACTTCAGTAGTTCTAGTTTCTTAAGGAATGTTTCCGAAACTGCCGACGAAAGTCCGCCCTTATTTTAAGAACAGAGATGTGAAAAACTTGAAATCAGATTCCATGTTTGGAAACCCCCTAGAAACCGAAAAAAGGTTCCTACTGCTAGTTTCATCTGTACAGAGGACAAAGATTGTGTCTTTAAAGTTAAGAAAAGGTTTGAAGAGTCAAGCTGCTGCAGTCAGATGCCTATATAACGGGGGATCTTGCCGAAGCAATCCAAGACCAACGAAAAGTAATGGTAAAGGCGAAACAGTTAAAGAAAGAGAAATGGGTTTCCAATTCGCTGGCCGTACGTTACATTTCGATTGATAACCAGAAGCTCTCGATAAAGGGTGTTCCTAATGAATGTAAAATCGTGTGGCAAGTCTGCTGCCGGTTTCCATTTTTGCCCTTTTAAACGATAGCAGCATTTTAATTACATTTTGAAACACCAGCTAGGAAAATGTGAGCTTACATCCACTTTACATCAGTTTGGATTTAACCTGTATATTCGATTCTACTTCCCAATGTTTTCTGCATTATTTTCGGGTATTATTGTTTTATTGAATCGCTTTTGCTTTCAGGGCTATGTTTATTTAGCAGTTTGTGTCACTTTCGTTTATGCATTTGCATGCGATCTACTTATAATATTAACATGCATGTGGAAACACTTGGGCTTGGTGTTTAGGAATATCGCAACTATTTTTAGAGGTCTCTCAAATATCAAAACAGGAGTTTGTATATTGTTCAAGTTCATGACCAACAACAGTTTCACTGAAATTGTGAGGCAGTTTTCGGACCCAGAGGAGGAATTCGATTGACGCAATGTCGAAATGAGAAACAAGATATTGGCATTACTTTATATTTATGCTCCCCTTATAAAGGCAAGATCTTTTTTAAAAATATGTTTGTACAATAATTTAGTATTTTGAGGGTGAGGGATAAGCGAGATAATGTTCGGGGAGATTGTAATCTGGTATTGGATGCAGTTGATATTAAAGCAGGAGGCAACGAAACTACATACCAAAAATCCAACAGTCAACAATAGAAAAATTAGGTCTAATGGATACTTTGCAAATTGATTTGCGAAGACGAAAATAAGACATCCGAAGTCGGCCTGACGTCTTTCTGATTAGCAGTAGCTTTGCATAAACATTCTTGGAACTTACGTATACTTCTAGGCTATAAAACTTAAAATGCTTTGATAACGCTGTATACACACACGCAACCGAAGACGAAGAGGCTCAAACCTTTTAATTCCTAGGTAAAATTTCCGTACTCGTCCCTACTTCATTATGCATACAATATGGCTGCGAAACTTCAGATTTTCGTGCAGTGACGGCCAACAAACTTCAAATTTTTAAGTCTTGGAATTAAAAGATATAATCGGCTTATCCCAACCCTAACCATTACTCCTAACCCTAACAGTTATTTCGAGAATTTTTAGTTGCTCGTAACGCGAGGTTTACCTTCGATGTTTTGGTTTTAAAATTAGTAGCTTTGCATGCATAATGAAGTAGGGACGAGTACGGAAAGTTAGCCAATTTCTATTTATTTATTTTTTTATTTTAAAGTTTATTTCAGCTGCACTTTACAGCAAGCGATTTACTTTTACAATGGGGAATCAAAGATCGAACTTTAAACGTGTTGAATATAACAGATATTTGGATCGACCCAAAAAGTTGAATCACACAACAAGAGTTTTTAAACTAAAAGACTTCCGGTCCAAGTTCAAAGGAAAAGTGAGCACTCATTAAGTCAGAACATTGTTAAACACTGCCAAACACAGTAGCCTGACTTAATGAGTGCTCACTTTTCTTTTGAATTTGGACCGGAAGTCTGAAACTCTTGATTTGTGTATTGGAGTCGCACTTAATTGGTTCCGTCTGCTTTTTTAAAAGCATTATCCGCAGATCCCGTTTGTGTTTCGCGCGTTTTTTTCTAAAATGGCGGATACAAAGAGAAACCATTTATACCTTGCAAGCCTCTTCCGTGGTCATGTTCACTTTAAACTATCTTGTAGCAAAATGACAGTAAAAATTTTTTCCATCAAGAAAACATTTCTTGTAATCCCTATATAGATTGTTTTTAATAGCAGACTTTTTCACTCCGTTAAATTTCTTTCCTTCTCTTGCTTCGCGTTTCCCGTCAAACATCATAAAGGCGTACGATGTCGCTCTTAACCCAACAAACTGAACCCATCAATAATCTTTCCTCCAGCTTCATCTTTGAACACCCCACATGGCGTAGAATACGTGGACATTTAGGCGTATTAGCATACTTTTGAATACATTTGAATGCATTAGTGCCGTCCTTTAATGAGGGCGGGCGATTCAAAATAGAGAGAAACATGGCGAAATGGCCCAAATCACTGATGCTCTGACATCGCTGAGCTTCATGTTTTGCAAAATATCGAATTTGTACGGGACGGCTTTTGTAGATAAGACATAACCCTACTATTTTCAAAAAAGTTTGAAGTTAAACGCTTTAAAAAAAACACCTTTTTTCAATGCTCAAGTTTTACTAAAATGGAAGTTAAAATGTATGGAAACTCTTGAAAGTCAATATTCCGGTTGTCCGTGCTCTTAAATGGCTGATATAAAGTAATTTGTACGGGACGGCTTTGAAAGATGAGGTATCAAACTTGCTTTCTATGTTATTGGCTTGGTGTTTGGCTGAAAAAAAATACCTTTGCCTCAACACTTGCTCATGCTTTACGCACTTTTCTCGCGTTCCGCTCTTGACCTTATCAGTCTTCTTTAGATTGTTTCAGTTCGTATGACTTGGGAGTTGACCTGCAGCAAGTCTATGATTGATAATGGCGGCTTTGACTAGGCAAGTGTATTAACCTAGCTAATTTAAAATGGCATTCTTGTGAAACTGTCATCCACTTTTACTTCGCGCCGATCCGAACTGAAGTGTCTCGACCATTTTGTGACTTGGTCAACCCTGTGTTCGAAGGCAAAACAAGCGCACAAAAGATTGTTTTTGGTTATGCTTTTTGTCAAAAGTTGGACTTAAAAACTAATGCTATGGATTCCCTTTAAACTTTAAACTTTAATCTTTATTAAGTTTCAAATAGCAAAGCTAATCCCGAAACTGCTCAGGTGTTGGCGTAATTTCCCTGTTCGAAGTAGTACATGCAACAGCTCGATATACGAGTTGAAATTTCACTCACGCCGGCAAGGAGTAACTGTAAAAATATAAAGCAGAAACTTTCTAAAGCCAAACGAGTCTTTTCGCGGTTACATTTAAAAGTCAATTAGCCGAAATTCTAAATAAGTATCAGTCACGGCAACTTTAATCGTCCATTCAGTAGCAATTAGCACCTTCCAGCCACAGGCGGTATCATTTGAAATCTAATGAGGCGGCAAATTGACAAACCGACCAATCAGAATAAAGCTACATGATAATATATGCTAAAGTTTAGACCTCGCTTTGCAGTAAGTTCGTGTCCCTAAAACAATGGCCATTTCTGGCGATGGTGAAGCCAATTTGGCTCATTTTAAACTGCAACTTGAAAGTGTTGATTGGACCGACGTATCGAGTTTCGAGGATCCA
>JAOBYE010715714.1:0-10846 GCA_025403585.1 Parazoanthus swiftii
ACATAAATACCAATGTAGATATGAGTTATTTACAGTTCTTTGTATTGTTGGAGGCTCGGACGTGCAGAAATGAGTCTGTTGTCTTTGTAGTCAGCGGTAACTGGGAATACGAAACTGTTCTATTGTGATTATTTTCCTATTCGACCTTGTAATGAAAAACATGGTTTATATACTAACTTCAAGAAGTTTGCTCCAGCCTTGCTAAAAGCAGTATTTTTGTGAAACGACTGTTGCCATATCAACAGTTAATAGTCAAAACTTTGGTGCTGCCATAAAAGTAATTTGCTAACTCATAGCTGCTTAAACGTTAAAGCTCACCCTTTCATGCATAACCAATTGGAAAATCACAGAGTTTCGATTGACTTCCCTCCACCTCTCTGCAGATTTGTAATTGGCCGTTATAAGGTTGACGTTGCTGCACATCTTTGAAAGCAAGCTATACATAAGTTGATGATTATTTATCGGAATAACAACTGCTTATGCGTGCAGGGTAGTAAGAGCAAAAAGCTAGCGTATTGAAATCCAGTCTTTAGTGCAACAGACTTTTCACAGTGAACGAAGAACAGGAAGAGAAGCAAATATGGTGTGACGAAACCCTTAACTTTTGTATATTTTTCCTGCTTTTTGAAAGTTCCTGAGCTTTTTTGGCGTTTTCCAACATGTCAGTTGATATTAGTTTTGTATTCGTTAACCTAACCATCAGGGTAAAGCTTGTAAGTTATCTTATGATGGTGGTGAAAACATTGTTTTGGAAAAATATGATTTACATAAGCAACTGAGCAGTCTGTTTCTTTATTTGGATTAAACATCAGGGCGAGTTTGGTTGAACAGTGCATGGTTTGTATTTTGACAAAGCTGAAATAATCAATGAAAATTGTTTGATTTCTGCGCACAACTTCACAAAAATTCATCATCAATTAGTCAATTTACAAAAATGAGGTACTTCGATATGTCGATGTTTCACCGTGATGACATCCCCTCTAACCCAATCATCTTCTTACATGTACAGTGGAGCTTTGGCAGTATTATCGGTCCTTACGTGGTGTTGGCACATGAGATGGGTCACAACTTTGGAATGGGTCACGATTCAGGTACAAATAATCGCAGATCAGTAGATATTGATAATTCCTAACTTTTGTATGAGCTGTAGAAAATGCAGTGACACACACAGCAAACACTTCATTACGGCCCTCTCTCTATTAACCTCCCGCTCTAATAATCCCCTTTATGCATCCAACTTGTAATTAGTCCCCTCCTCAACAAGAACATAGTTTATTAGTTTTCAGGGCCTTAAAATTTGGAATTCTTTTGATGAATCAACTAAATCAACCAACCTTGCCCAATTCAAAAAGAAAATAAAAGAACAAAAAATTATGACATATTAAAAACTTAGAAAATTTAAAATTTTTTTCTTCAGTTTTGGATAGCTTTCTGTATTATTCTATGTGTGTGCTGTAAGTGATTAATTATATCTCGAACTTAATTCATAATTTGTTTCTTTTTTTATATTGTTTGTACCACGTCTCGCTATAACATAGAAATAATTAAATTTGTCTGACCCCTGGCTCGGTTAGCTCTTAAGTTATTCCTGGGGGCCAGTGCCCTTAAGTATATTATTTTCAGTCTCACTATCACTATTTTACTCCATATAAATCTTTGAAGGGTACAAATAAAAATTGTTGTTGTTGTCGTTGTTGTTGTTGTTGTTTTTGTAGTTGATAAATTATTCTCTGGTACAGAAAACGACGGTGACAGAAATTGAGTGCAGGCCACCCGTAGTACCCATAATGGCTGTTCGAGACGGGTGGCCTTTAAAGGAGAACACCGTTTTTAATTGTTGGGTCTGTAAAAAATAGTTAAGTGCTATACCTGTATCAAATCAAGACAACATCAATGAGCCTACAGACAAAAAAAGGAGAAACATACAAACATAAAAACAAACCTGAGCAACTAGTAGCAAACCATTATAAAACAGATTAATAGCTAGGTAAGCTATCATAGTAAAAGTTCGTCACCACAAGAAGTCAAAAATAAATTAGTATCGAGAAATAATTTGGTCTTTGAGTTTTTGCTTAAAAGAAAAAGTGTTTAAAGATTACAATGACTCGTCAATGGAGTCCCAAACTTTTTGGTCCACAGAATCTAATATTAAATTTACCATACTTTGTACGGGTTGCTGGAAGTGAGAAGGATGATTTTGAAGCTAAGCGTATTTTGTAATGATGCTTGCTGCTGACAGGCAGAATGTTTCCTCTATCTGCAAAGCGAAAAGTATGTAATAGTTCGGGTACATAAAACAGTGTAAACAAACAGTTAGACTCATGTTTTATGATCATTTGTTTTTTAATGTTAAAATTATTATTATTATTGTTAATATTATTATTATTATTGTTAATATTATTATTATTATTATTATTATTATTATTATTATTATTATTATTATTATTATTATTATTAGTCAGGACGTTAAAACTAAGCAAATTAACGTCCCCAAGAAACATTGCCAAAACCAACAATCAATAAAACTACAACGCAAACCATTATTTGAAACTCCCGTCAATTTCATAGGTTGTTCTTTTCTTTTAAGTTATTTTTTCCTAGAGTATTCTTCACACTTTTGCCGTTATTTTGAATCCCACAAATACGAAAAACGGACTGAATGTGTAAAAAGATGACAAACTTTAAGACAACTAAGTTTAAATACACTCATAGCTACTAAAAGTTACTTTTTGTCGCGATTTGTTTCATTGTAAAGCCAAAAAAAGGGAGACTTTGGTAAAAACTCTGCTTTGTTTCGTTACCTTAGCGTTTACCTTTCTCTGTCAGTTATTTTACCACTTTTATAATTTAAAAATTGTTTGGATATTTGAAAACACTCGGTTTTCCTGTTTTGCTTTTTTTTAAATTTTTACTCGATTCTTTCCATTCAGCCGTTGCAACTAATTAACTTTGCCAAACCAAATTACTTTTGAATTGATGAATGTAGTATTTAACACTTACAATTGCCTTTGCAGGAACGTGCAAATGTCTAACGCCACGAGGTTGCATCATGGGTGGTCACAAGTAAGACAGGATAACAACTTTTAAACACTTAAACTCGGTTGAACGAACAACTTTTTAGTCATCTCCCCAAACAACAAAAACAACAACATAAGCTATATTTACACTGAAAGTATGGATACGTCTGCTGCATTGATGTCGCTTTTGGGGCTCAGACCGAATTATTTATCTTAGAGTGTTCATTTACATTGCATTTTGGTTCGAGGCAGTATTTCGATTCCACTTCATACCTTAATCAAAGAAGAAATTTTGACGATCCTTTTCTCCTTGGCTAAACTTGCTCTATAGCATACTCGTGTTCAAACTCGATAGAGTTGAACCAGTCATAATCGCGTTTCATATTTACTCAACAAATGTCAATTTTAATTAGTTTCATAAGTTTTTTTAATCTTTCTTCCTTGCATATACATTGGGAAAACAAATATGGTTCTAGATACTATTCTGTAGTGGAGTGTACAAATGGACTCAACACGCTCATAAAGAAGGTCATTATAAAATACAATACAGGTTCATTCTTTAAATGTTTCTTTATAAAGTTGTGAACAAAATACGAGGCATCAAAATGAAATTACCAGTTCTGTAAGCCGTCCCCTCCCCGGTTCCGACAGTAATTGGCCCTCAACTCGTGTGTAGTAGTCTTCACTACACAATGCCAGCCTTTTCATAGTCGTATTTCTATTTTATCTTCAGGACCAGGCTTCCAGGTTTCTCGAACTGTAGTATGAACGGCTTGAAAAGAATCAATGACAAGTGTCTGTACAATATCCCTACAAAGGTAAACGATTTGTTCTTATTTGTTTAAAAGATATATCGGAAAGTGTTTCAGTGTATTACGTTGCGCAAAAACATATAAACAGAGCAAGACTTTGCATTTAACGACTGTTAATTGGCACTCTCTGGAATTAAAATGGCTTATTTATTTACTATTATTATCATGGTGAT
Organism: Parazoanthus swiftii; assembly: GCA_025403585.1. Classification (NCBI taxonomy): domain Eukaryota; kingdom Metazoa; phylum Cnidaria; class Anthozoa; order Zoantharia; family Parazoanthidae; genus Parazoanthus; species Parazoanthus swiftii. The sequence continues at coordinate 4,003 of JAOBYE010715714.1, forward strand.
CCGACCAACACATAAAACCATATACTTTCCTTTTTTAAGTGGTTTTTCTTGTATTCTCATCCATCAACAGATAATGAACTCCGCCTGTGGTAACGGCATTCGGGAGGAAGGAGAAGAGTGCGACTGTGGATCAGAAGAGGTGAGGTGTCTGTATATTGCACCAGTTAATGTTTTCTTTACTATAGGTTAGAAAAGGTAGTTAGCTATATATTGTACGAGTTAAGGTTTTCTATACGTCTTATCAGAAGAGGTGAGGTGTCCGTATACTGCACCAGTTAATGTTTTCTTTACTATAGATTAGAATAGGTAGGTTTCTATATTTAATGTACGATTTAAGGTTTTCTTTCCGTCTTATCAGAAGAGGTGAGGTGTCCGTATACTGCACCAGTTAATGTTTTCTTTACAGTAAATTAGAAAAGGTAGGTGGCTAGCGCTATGTATTGTAGGAGTTAAGAATTTCTTTACATCTCACCAGAAGAGGTGAGATGTCTGTATACTGCACCATTTAATGTTTTCTTTACTGTGGGTTAGAAAAAGTAGGTGCCCTATATATTGTGCGGATTAACGTTTTCTTTACATCTGATCAGAAGAGGTGAGGTGTCGGTATACTGCACCAGTTAAAGTTTTTTTTTGCTATATATTAGAAAAAGTAGGTGCCTATATCTGGCCGGTTTTTCCAAAAGGTGACCGGAAAACAACCCACCCACCACCCTATTCTCCGACGACAGAAATCAACAGGTCTTCCCACCGGTCCCGTTGAAAGGCAATTATTTTGAACCCAAACCCAACTCTTAAGATAACCTGAGAAGGATCACTATTCAAATTACACAAAAATTCTGCCTTCTAACAAGCTCACATTTTAATTACCGGAATAACGAGTTGCCCCAGAAAACCTCAACAACTGCCACTTTTCACCCACATTCAGAAGTGATATCTCATTAGCTCACCTTGTACTCCAGTACGGGCTGGTCAGATGAAGCAATTCGGATGACTGCTTACAGTAGATTTGGGTCCTAGAACGTTAACGAAAAGGCAGTTAACAGCTGGACCACAAGGCGGCTTTATAGCCGCGACTCATTTTTTCAAGGAGCAGTGTCTACTTATATTAGTTGCTGGCCCAACCCGAGTTTGGCCATCAGCGCCTACATAACACAAGGCCCCTTAAGGGTGCGAGTTTGGCAGTATGGGGCTTTGACGTGTGCGAAGCACACGTCAAAGCCTTGAACTTAGCGACAAAGAACTGCAAAGTTGGCTGTCTGCTCTCCATGGTAACTGCTGTGGGTAACATGCGCTTACAGTGGTTACCATGGCAACCCAGGAGGGGAATGGCCTGCCAATCTCCGTCAGCCGGCTGGTCACAAGTCAAGAGACACCTGGAAAATCTAGCCAGATATATTTTAGACTTTATGTTTTCTTTACATCGGATAAGAAAAGGCAAGGCCAGCGTCTATATTAAAAAATTGAATGAGTCGAGATTTTTCTTTCTCATGGATCAGGAGAGACGAGGTGTCTGTGAGTACGTGACGAGTTGAGGTTTTCTTTGCTACGGATCTTAAAAGGTTTAGTGTGCGCGTATCATTATAAAATGAGGTGGTTCAAAGCTTTTGTGATTTCACAGGGTGTCATTTATAACAGTTTTGATTATGTAAACTGCAGAACATATCCTCTTTAAATGTACATCTTTATACCTATGCAAATGGACATTTGCGGTGCCTTATCGCTTTTAATTAAGTGCGAAAATGTCTCGCTTCTTAATCGCTCCGCTAAGAACACTATCATGGTTTAACTAGTTCTCACTAGTCTCACTAGTTCTAACTAACGGTTGCAATATTATTAACAACACTGATTTTGGTTTATTGTAAGATGTGCAAGAAGGATCCGTGCTGTCAGCCTAACAAGTGTGTTCTGAAGGCGCATGCGCAATGCAGTGACTTACATCACAAATGCTGCAAGAACTGTTTGGTGAGTAAAACGTTTCCCTCGACTAAACCACAGTTTTATAATCTAAAGCCTTGCAGGAAACAGGGTATATTTTCGTGCGAAAATGCAAACTAATGATTTACCTAAATATTGGTTATTGTAGGTAGGAAATACGTACACATTGTCGTGATATCACTTCCTAATCCTAATAAGTAACCCATCTATCACAAACAATAAACTAATCACTTTCTAATCCTAAATGCTTAATCTTTTACCGAGTCAAGTGGCTTATAAAACCGGCGCTTATCTCCGGTTTCCGTTGTGTTAAGTGGATGAGAATCTGTGACTCCCCCTTGAAAGGACACTAATCCATCGCAGGTTAGCCCCCAGCAGAAGCTGGTACTCATTTATACAGCTGAGTCGACTGGAGCAAGTCGAGTAAAGTGGTTAGGGCGGAGTTCAAACTCACAACCTTTAGGTTACGAGTCAGACGCGCAAGCCACCCGCCACTGCGCCGCCGATAATCATTTTCAAACTGACCAGATAATTTGTTATTTGATTAATTGTTTAATAGTAAGTTTATTCGCCGGTTTGCCTGAATAGTTAATTGCTCAATCAACTAATTCATCCATCCAGCCATTTGTTCGTTCCATAATTAACTAAGTCACAAATTACCTAGTTAGTTAAACTTAGTTCAATAATTCAGAAGGATGCATTAAAAACGCAGCGATAGTTTCAACAGAGTAAATTGCTAGCTTCAACAATAATTTAAGCCATATTGATTGCACTCCTTGGTTTATTCAAAAGTTCAAAAGTCAAGGAACGCTTTGCCGCTCAACCAAGACTGACTGTGATACGCCTGAATATTGCACCGGAGAATCCAGAGACGTGAGTAGGACCCTACACAGATGGCCGAAGATACCAATTGAATTTCTTGGGTGTACGGAAAATTTCAACGTTCCGCTATAATGCTATCAAAAAATTGTAGTCTTCCATTTATTGTAGATTTCTTATGTGAGCTATTCTTTGTGTTGATGACGCGTCTTTAGACTCAATGCGCTTCCAGACCCCATCAGCATCTTGCTCTATAGATGTATATACTGAGAAACTCTCTTTGGTTTTTTTTTCATGAAATTGTTGTTATTGTTATTATCATTGTTATTATTATTATTATTGTTATTGTCGTTATTATTATTATTATTATTATTATTATTATTGGTTGTTGTTGTTGTTATACATACGCTTTTTCTTAATGTTGATATATGACGATACAAGTATGGGAATAGCTAAATTAACTTTGATGCAAAACAATTTAAGGATTACGAAGTCACTGAGGACATTTCACAACTTTGTAATACCTTGGTGTATCTATTTTAGTGCCCAAGCGATGTTTACATAAAGGACGGATACCCCTGCAACCGGACAAACACAGTGAGTTCAGTCATTCATATTCTAAACATTATAAAAAATATATTTTAGGTCCAGTTCAATCAATGGATTTTCGTCTTGTTGGTTATAATTCATTTAAACTGAGTCAACAGGAACCTTACTCGAGTGCATAACTAATATTCAAACACTGATATTCAGCCACGTCAAACACATTCAGTAACAAGCACAGCAAGATTTCAATTGAGGATGTAGAAGTTAATACCCTTGTCGAATTCAAATAAGATGCCAAATTTCATGACTTCATAAACAGAGTATTTCTAGAGTTTAACTATTAATACGAATGCGACGCGACGGAATTTCACTGCTTCACAAGAGGAACGTAGCTGCATGTTGGAAAAGCGCAGAGAGTAAATAATAAGAGTGAAATTCCAATTTTTAAAAGATCGGAAATTTGTCAATTCCCCTACATTTTCAGAGAGAAGATTGGCGTTTCTGTCAAAACTTTTAATTTTTGCCACTGCATTTTGTTGCTTCTAACCCTGGTGACCTTTTGCCTCGATCTGATGTTCGAAGTTTTGGACTGCCATCCAAGCGGCCGGTGGAAATCGTTTTATTAAAAGTAAAGGTAAAGCGATATTGATTAACTTGTTGCCCTTGGTGCCCATTTTACCCCCTTCCTCTTTCAGTTCTCCGCTTTATGGGTATTTAAAGTAGAAGCTACATGGAGCAAGAAGAAAGTCAAAACAGACGTTGCATTACCGAGGATCGAACCGGGGACCAGCTCCAAAAGTCGCGCACTAACCAACTGAGCTTTGCTTGCTTCTAAAAATAATTGACGCTTAACGTGTAATGGACGATAAATGCTGACCACCCCACCCCTCCCCCCCTTCCCTCCTCGACTTCCACTTTGGTTTGTCCTTTTAACAGTGAATCTTCTACACGTGCAATTTGCGGAGCTGTAGCATAACCTTCAAAATTAACATCACAATTGCGCTATTGTAGCTTGTATTTGTTATGACTGCTGCAGCTATAATTTGTTGAAGTCCTTGCCTAAAAACAACATTTTTCGCACATTTTACTATGAGACCCCACCCTCCTCCCCTTACCCACCTTTAACGTCCATATTTTGACGTTAAGCGTCAACAAACCAATTTTCCAACGGCCCCTACCGACATCTTTAATCATGCACTGCCGCACTTTCCATAAAAAAATAGAAAGAATCGTTCATCTCCAGTTCTTTCTCACTAACTCTCTAAGTGAGGTCCTTATTATTTGTTGCAGCTCATCCTTGGAAACACCAACTTCTACAGTGTTGTAACACGTCGACTACAACCTCACATTCAAACACGCTACGTGAGGATTAATCCACAGTTCTGGAAGAGCTGGATTTGTATGAGGACGGAACTGTTTGGTTGCTCTGCCAATGAAGGTACTGCTTCCAACATCAGAATTTTTGTATACAATGTAAAGCGCACTAGAAAAGATAGTGAAAGATGTGAGATACGAATGTAGTTCCAAGGAGTATTTTTTTTTAACTATGTAATGTACAGGACAATTGATTCGATTGTTTTTGCTTTCGCGCGGATGTTCTTTTAACTCTTAAACGTTTGTTATCGGGTTATACTGGTACCCCCTGGGTACAACATAACCGAGCTATTGGACAAAACACACAATACATTCTATTCGAACTTTTCCTTGCATGTTTTACTTTGTTGTTCATTTTTCAATAGAAGGTTAGTTTCACCTAAAAAGGGTTTGTTTTAGTGGAAGTTGCCAAAAGTTTAACAAAATCAGCAACCTAATATTTTGCAAAAATATAGGATAAAATACATCAATTTAGATACTCACAAAATTCAAAACGCTCTTTCTCAAAAGTTATAAGAGTAGCTTTACCAGTGTGTAGTTTAGACTTTAGAATTATAATGACGATACATAAAAACTGTCTTTCAGTCCTCGCCAAGAAGGTTGCATGGTCATGTATCGACTTTGCATGTCAAAGACGGAATTTTCACCGTTCGGCGACTCAATGCAAGTCCATGCAAGTGTAGTTGCAAGTTCTAAGACAAAACCGTTGACTTGTATCAGTTTTTAGATGACTGTTCCGCTAAGACCATACAAGACAAACTGAGCTGTGATAAATGATTCACAAACAAGGTCGTGAATATTTCTTTTTTTCTGTTTATTTCAACAGTGAACCCGACAAGTCCAACTCCCATAAAGGCTTATAACGGCTACTGCTTACAGCCAAAGGTTGCAAGTTGCAAGCCAGCTGATGGCACGACCCTGCTATGGAGGCCTCAGAACGGCAAGGCGTGCGAGGAAGGCTACAAACAGTTCAGACTTAATGCCAGTGGAGTCCTACTACATCACTGCAGTGGGGAAAGAGTCTGCCCACAGAATGGAGCTACACACAATGGAGTTAAGATCGTGATTAGTAAAACATGTTCAGAGGAAAACTCCAAGTTTGTGAGGACAAAAGGTTGGTTGGTAGCTTCAGAGTCGTATTCTAATGAGGCAATCAATCATGGACCAATGAATCATTATACAACAATTTAAAGTCACGAAAAACCATGAAAGAGTCAATTTTTTATAAACGTTTGAATTCCTCGAATTCCTTTGAAGCCCGTAAAATTTGTATACCTTCAGACTCCGTGTTATCTTGTATGCTTGGCAAATAAAACAAAGTAATCAAATAAGAATTTTTTGTGCATGCTACTGCCAGTAACCAAGACAACAGTAAGCAAGACTAAGATAACTCATCCATATGAATAGGATATTTCTTAGTGTTGGTATTTATCTGTATTTATTTAAAGGAAAGTCGCTGAAGCACGTTAAGAGCGGGAAATGCATTCATACGAGTGGTGCGTGGCCTGGAACTAATAGAGAAATGGTTCTGTGGTCTGGATGCGATGTAACGAGATTAGAACTTTGGTTTATGAAACAAGGTAATGGTTTTTTACAAGAAAAAACATGAGCTGTGGGAGACATTGTACTCATATATTAATAATTTTGCATCTGCCTCCTTCCTGAGAAGGGAGAGTAATTTTGTGTTCTTACGAGGAAAGCACGATTTCAAAGTACAATTGCAATCGTATTTCCTACAACCTGATTGGTTAAGTTGATCGTTTCCTAGAAACCATAAAACGACTTTCAACCCATTCTTTCTTCGACTTTCGCTGTGTGACCGTGATAGTCTAGTTCAGCGGTCTTACCGTTGGAAATACAAACGAACTGAGAATTTGAATGGCGACTACACCGACAAGCATGGAGAAATATGGATAAAAATATTGGGGATTTATGGAGCAGAACAAAGCGACCAAAGACGCAATACAACAACTGTGCTGGTAAAGAGATAATGTTATTAATATATGAGTACAATGTCTCCAACAGCTAATGTAAAAAATATACCGTGTATCTTTGGAGTTAAGGTATGAAATATAATTCTTGATTTGTTTAATTATTAATTATATCCATTTTGAAATCACTAGTGATTCCTGCAATTTGATTGGTTCCATAAAACAGGATTTCAGCTGTA